>CABFOW010000867.1:83527-112375 GCA_902141385.1 Timema californicum | reverse complement strand
TGTGTTAAAAATAGCCTAATTAAAAATTTAAAAATCCTTCTTGAAGTTGCATTAGGACCCCCTTCCATCTACCTATGTTAAGAATTTAAGATCTCTGCGTGCCATTTGGCTGGGCATCGCACACAAACAAACACTTCATTTTATTATTATTATTATTATTATTACTATAGATAGTTACATTTTACTATTTTTTGTTATGAAGCCAGCAGACTGACTACCAGAAGTCACCAACTGCGTAATTACAATTATGCGTCTACATTGAACGAATAGAGAGATGCAGTGGGAACAATTAAGTGATGAATCATAGTTTTAAAATTGTCTTGCCTAGAATATTAATTTAGTTTTGAGGGTGACTACCGAAATCTTTTAAAACACATTTTTATATGCTAGAACACTTTATATATGAGGAAATCACTCTTTAAATCTTATCGTTTTTTAACACCTAAGCCCATATTGCAGCTTCAAAAATCCTTGTCACATCGTTGCCAAGGATTCCGAAGTTTGTGTGCAAATAATTTAGTTTACTACAGTACAATTCAGGCCTCCACCGTGGTTCGGATTCCACGTTAAACTGTAGGTCCTCCATTTCATCTCACAATCACCCTACCATTACACATTAGCGTAAGTACGTATAATTCGAACGGGTAGTAAGACGCGGTGCTAATAATAATATTAATAATAATAATAGTAATACAGTACAATTGCCATAGGAAGTGTCTTTCTTATTTGACAGCTGATCTACTTTCACGTATTCATACGTCAAGTCATTTAATCTACAGCCGTCAACCTGATAAATTATACTATCAATACATATAATTTAAAAATTATTAAAAAGTATGTGTGAAAGTTCAAAACGTAGAAGTCGAAAGTCAACTCTCCTTCGCTTTGACTTTGGAACATTTCTAAGGAAGAATAAAACTTCAATAAATTATTAACTGATTTGATATATCTCACTGAATATTAAATATTTCAAGATATAATAATGTTACTACCGATAGTAAGCAGTATTTTAACGATTAATAATTAAAAGACAACAGCCATAACGTATGTATAGATAAAAAAGGGTTAAAATGCAAATCTCTTATTAGTAAAACCAACATTATGTTGTAAAAATTATAATACCCTTCAAGTTGTTAACACCATGAACTTTCGGTCAATGGCAAGAAGCATAGTTAGTGGCGTTTTATTCCTTGCGTTCTACCAAGGTTTAGTCCTTGATAATCTCTTTTGAACAATCTATCACGAATTTAAGAGTACATTTTTAGTATAGAAGTTTATCGAAGCTTCTTCGGTATCTTCTTTACTTTTCAAAATGAATATTATGGACAGTATTATATTAAAAAAAGGATACGGAAAAATGAACACAGTTCAATTGAATACAGGAAAATCACAAGACAGAACATTAAACACAATTTCCTCTAAAATCTTCAAATGTAATACAATCTACCATTTTAAGAGTAAAATAAATCTAAAACCTGTTTTTTAACATCTTTAAGAAACACAAAACAATATTTTCCAATACCAATTCAAGTTCTGTTTCTAACAGATAGTGTGCCAGGTGGGAAACAACGAGAGGATTTAATGTACAACTATTACGTGAGAAATACCAACTAAAAAAAAATACATTTTTAAAATATATCAGTATCAAAGAAAGTGGTGTGCTTTGACTTTTCCTATACACCTTTATTTTGACCTAGATGTACTTACTAGTTGATTCAAAAATTTAAAGTAACGTAAAAACAACAAAAAAATCCCTATCTTCGACTTGGAGACTTTTCTCCGCATGTTTCAAGCTTCGCTTTGACTTAACTTCCCATTTAAAAAGTAGCCTTCGCACACATCTATTAAAAAGTAGATTGTTATCAAATTTGTTCGCCAAAATATATATTTTATTTACTAAAAGGTATTTAATGTGAAGATTGTGCTGTATCAACTGTCCCTAGTCGCCCCTTGTCCCAGATGGCACGAATGGCTGATAGGCTGGTTGGCATTTGAACAAGGCCTGATCGTGATGGGACCGCGGCCGGAAATATCCACCCGAGAGAAAGTCCACTATTTGCGTGGCCTTGTTATTTATTCTTGTGAATGGTCGACTATGGGCTGTAAGATTGACTTGAGGACAGTGCAGCCGCGTTTTCCTGCGTGATTCTCATGTTGATGTCTTGTTTTCTGCACTCACCGTTTGGACTGCCAAAATCTAAGATAAAGTTTACACGACTGAGAACTTTCAGGCGTTTATAAATGCCAATACGTTAGTGGGCTTGTTCTAGAGTATCCAGTGGCTTTTATTTTAAACGAAACCTATGCTCCATATAATTGAGTATGAAACACTCATATTCTATCAGATACTTCTTTATATAAGAACCTCCAACCGAGACTTGAAAATGATTACCAGTTCTCCTATAAAGAGTGTTTTTACAATGCGATTTGGATGTAACGGAATCAGTGGACTAGATTAACATGACTGCTTCAACAGACATGCATCGACACCCGCGTGACTGCTTCAACAGACATGCATAGACACCCGCGTGACTGCTTCAACAGACATGCATCGACACCCGCGTGACTGCTTCAACAGACATGCATCGACACCCGCGTGACTGCTTAGACATGCATGCATCGACACCCACTTCTGAGTCCTTTGGTTATTATCAGTCGGTAATAGCACTTTAACCGTAATTGTGCTACTTTATCTTAAAATAAATGCAAATAACTCTTATAGCTCACAACAGCATCACGGCCCAAGCGAAATCAAAAGAAATTTCTTAAAACGATAAAGATACCTACTATAAGGCTATGTGGACTCAACTATTGGCGGTAAATTAGCTGTGTGGGAATTCTAAGTAGAACAATGAATCGACGGTGGGTGTTATCGACAAGGTGAACTGATATCCGACTAGATCATGATCAACAAATAATATAAACGCACGGGTGGGCACGTGTACAAATGGTTCAATCTCGTTTGGTTCGGTTTGTCAGTGACAAGGAGGTTAGAGTTCGAATCCCCCAAGAGGTTATTTTCCCTAAATAGTTTCCCATTCTCCCTCAACGCAAATTCGGGTATTTTCTCTAAATTCCACCTTACTCATCACTTCCCAGGGAAAATATGCTGGTAACCCAGAGTGCGAGTCGGACGTGATGTCAAAAACAACGAAATAGTCAAATTTAAAGGGTTAAACTTATATTTTTATGGATCTGATATCAAATTAGGGACCGGGGCATGTTGCAACCCTTACACTTTGTATTTTTCAATAGATAATGTTTTTACAGGTGTTAAATATAAAATTTTCCGATTCTTTGAAAGTGTACGTTTGATTACATGTTTTTATTTAATTTAGCAACACTTTTGAATCAAAGACTGCTGCCGGTGATGAGAGAGACTGTTTCAAATTCGGGTCATACCTAGGGTGGAACTTTCTAAACAGTTCTCACCCTCTCTCCAAGCAAATGTAAGCAAGTCTCCTCAAAATTCATAATTCCCTATCTTTAATCCTTTGGCATAATTCAAGTGTTAATAAACCGGATAATTAGTAAGAAGTGGTGAAAATATAGAAATAATAATGTAATTATTATTTGTGTAAGTTTTAATAAACTCTAGATTATTTCTAGAAACCAATACTTAATGGCTGTGAGATACTAATGAAAATAGATTTGATAGTTTTTCTAGCTGTCAGGTAAGGAAGGCCCTTTCTATGAAAATTGAACTGTAGCTTGAACCTTAACTTTACCATACGTAATCTCAGTGATAGCACTATCTATTAAAAGCAGCGGATACGAGAAAAATTTAAATTTTGAAAGGTTATGAAACTAACTTAATTGATCAAATGTTATCACAAATAACATTCCCATTTCTACGACATTTATAAAAAGAAGTGTCAGGCCACATTTCTTGTGGGGTGGATTGAAAGTTTTGCATGCCTGTCCTAAAGTTAAGAGTCGGGGACCTAGTTTCCTTAAGTACTCATTAATATACGGTGGATTCCTGTTAATTGTAAGACAATGGCACTAAATCACATTGGGGGAAACTAAGCGGCTGCCCTAATTAAGCGAAATTTTAACCAATGAGCTTAAGAAAAATTATTCTAACAGAGCAAAAAAAATATGAATAAAAAAAGAAATGAGGTATCTAAAGAAAGCAATTGTATTTGATTAGTATTGGTTTTAAAAATATGTAAAGCTAAAAGCAAACAAATATATTATGTACATGTGTAAAATGAGGACAAGTCAAAATAAGGATTGTGTCAAACTTTGAGAATGTGGGAATTAACTGGTATGCCAAATATTTCTAATTAGTTTTAATGACATAAATATTACCCAATTAATACGCGTGATGGCTTATAACTAGGGGAAGCATAAACATGAGCTTATTTAAAACCAACATCTTCGTATTATGGTCAGGCATGTACCATTTCTTTATTAAATTGTATTAAATTTCTAAGAGAGGTGGGAAGATAATCTACTCACTAATACCTTTAGTAATGTGGTCAGGCATGTAACTAAAATTCAGTTTCGGAAGTGGTAATTTTAGAGACTAGGACACTTATTAAAAACCTTCAAACCTGTTGTATAAAAACAATTTTAGGCGATTCTCGTGTAAACAAGACCATGCTAATTGATTTGTGACGTCACATACCTTGTAAATAGTTGGATGAAGCCGAGACAATAGAATTTGACAACTATATGGCATTCTGTTGGTATAAATTATTTTATTGCTGTAGCATAAATATAAAAAATTCATAAGTTTGTGATAATTTAAGACTCAACAACAGTACATCTTTAGCTTTCATTTAATTTCTTGAAAAGGTGTGTTAGTATTAATTACACTTGTGGGGAAAAAGGGACCTTTATCTCCTAATTTTTTTTTTTTTACATCCATTACTGTGTCTAGCTTGTGACATGGGTAAGTTTCTTATTCAAGCCATATTTTTTTACTACTGGTTTGCTAGGCCTGTCGTAGCTCCATATGCCTTACAATCTAAGTTAGAACTAGGACAGGCACTACACCCAGTCCCCAGCCGTTAATTTATCAATATAAGCCCACATTTCACCAATGATACATTTTTAGGTCGTACAGGTGTAAGCGGAAAACAGTCTAGGATGTTATTAATCTGAATAGAAGGACTCTAGTACATAATCAGCACGCATTCAAAAGAACGGTATCTATTTTACACCCAACAGCGGTCTAATAATCTCAATGTTGACTAGGAAATTCATGTTCAAGGATATTATTACTACTTTATTCAAACTCTTCACGCCTTAGTTATTTACCAAAGCCTTCACCGCATTAACAGCAGTATTTTTAAAAATCCTATCCTAAAAAGGAAAAAAGAAACAATTAATTACCATATTATTATGTCAAAAGCTTTGAATATTTAGATAGGCCTATATTTATTACTGGTTTGAGTAGTGGCTTACCCGAGTATTTGACACTTGACCTAACGTATGCAATCAAATTAATAAATGAGCGAAAAGATGTACTGTAATAAAAATACTGACTAAATGAAATCAACCAAGTGTTGAGACAAAACAAGAAAAAAAAAAAAAGGAAAAATTTAATTTAAAAAAATTTATCTTTGGGGTGTCCTCTGGGGGGATTGATACTGGGCAAGGAACTCTTTTCATGAGACTGTACTTTGAAAGTTCCCTCCCCTTTCTACACTCACCAACCATATGCTGCAGATCTCCACGGCTCGTTCAGGCTAGTCTCGTGAGGTGAGCCACAGAAATCTTTGGGCTAATTTTGTAGGTTGAAACCAAAAACTTTTAATATGAAAAAAATTAGAACTTAGTACCCTACCTACCAGACGTCATGGTAAATTATAATGATAATTAACCTAAGGAATATTATACATAAAAATACAAATAAAAATGGTATTCTGGGCTTTGGTAAGAAAAATAATAATGATAAAACATTCACAATCAGATAAAGAACAAGAAAATTGAATAAAAAGAAAAAAAGCAGAAAGAGAAAAGAAAAAAATCTGGGGCCTTGCACGGTCCGGAACACGCGACCACTGTAATAAATCCAAGGATCGTTATTCACTCGTTTGGGGTAGCGCAGAATCTCGGGGTACTCGGACAGTCCAGGTTTTTTACAAACTCTGTGAAACATCTTCCTTCGCAATTCATGGCGTATACCCTATCCTCGCGCCCTTTTCACTTTCTGCTCTCATTTTAGCGGGCTTTGATAAGGCCCCTCCAGTAGCATAAGATAATATTTAAAACAAACAGGATAGTGGTATGAGGGAAATTTGTAAGAAAAATTAATCAGGAACAGGAAAAATGTCAGAAATAAAATGGGTTTACGGTAATAGAGAATGTAGAAAAGTCAAAAATGTGAAAAGGTGAGAATTGGGCCAAAACATCCAATTTCCAGGTTGGGCGGGATTCCATCAACCCAAACCATGCAGCCATTAAGCTCACTCCCCCCGTACGAAAGGAAGTGTCGCTTGAAAAGGGTAAGGGGCTGGCGGGGTGGGGGGTAGTCCGTCGTCCACACAAGTTGGAGTGTCGGGCATGCGCGTAGGCTTCGCTTCTGTCGTCTGCCGCATGGCTTCCTCTTATACCACGTGACAATATTCAATGTTAATTAAACCTCCAGGTAGGTATGCATTGTTATATTTATAATATGGTTAAAAAATGTTAGAAATAGCGTTATGGACCGTGCAGAGCTTACAAATAGATGTTAAAAGGGAATATATAATTTTAATAAAAGGTCTAAGATAAACTAGTTCTTAACTATCCGCTAGGAGTGGAAAATGCACCCTTCTCAACAAAATAACTCAGGCCTACCAACCGAAATTAATTATACTAATATAAAAAAATAATATTATACAAAGGTGAAATTAACTTTGTTACAATACTAACAAATACGTTCTATTTGTTCAGAAGTCAAAGAACACACACAAACAAACACAAAACACCACAACTATACACAAAAAAACACAACTATACACAAACAAAAAAACACACAAACAAACAAAACACAAACACACACTTCCTAATGGCGGCATTAACAAAGAAACACTACCTAAACATTTCCTAGTCCAAAGATTTTCATAGCGGCGTTGAAAAAGAGATTACAGACAAAAAGGGCGGCATTGACAAAGCACCACCACCTAAAAATTTCCGACTCTAAATAGGTCCCGACTGAAAATCGTACCCAGGACCTTAAGTTTAGACATGTGCTACCAACTGAGCTAAACTGTCGGACCATCTCCTATTTACTTCAGTATTTAAACGTTTGAAACTTAATGCCGGATACACATGGGTGATGTCTTCGTACCTGACTCGGTTAAGAAACGTGAAATGTACAAGATTCTTTACCTAATTATTCGTGACAGCTATCACAAAACAACTAGCTATATTACAAAATACACAACACGCATACAAACAGTGATTGTTTTCACCATTGTAATGTTACGAACGAAAAGTAAAATTCCATCAAGAAAATAGTTTGGGAAGGTATGTACTTAAAGGTTGATGTATATTTTGAATCAATCTTGTAATGATATTGATTTGGATTAATCTAAATTATGTAAAAAGTCATGGATGAAGGTAATTTTTCTTTAAAGTAATATAGGTAGAGTATCCTTTTAAGATTCATCCATGAATAAACACGCGTTTCTCAGAATGAGGTGAAAAGGACTTCACCCCTAAATTTTTTTTTATACCTTCTTTCTTGGTAAAAGAGTAACTGCGTCAATTCTTGTTAAATGGAACAAGTTCATAGTATTTGGCAGAACACGCCATTTCTTATACCAATAAGAAGCTAGCCCTCACAAAACGTGTCGCCAGGACTGTCTATTGGTTAGTTTTTACTTTGTTGACCAGGGGAGAAAATGCAAGGGATATGTCATATATAGACCATTGTACGTATGTTTATAGTATTGCAATTGACCACGACGACAATGAGGAGGACGATCTCCGGGACCTCGCTCACGCACGAGTCAGTCACAGTCCAACACATTATAATATAAGTTACTTCAATATCACAAATGTGCAGTGATAAACATTTAACTGAAATATGTGCAAGTAATTTACTGGTGTAATATAAATAAACCGTGTGTGAAATAACAGCCAACAACATGTCTCTTTCTTTAATAATATTAATACCGATTTAATTAGTGCTTGAACACGGGGCTATAGACAGCTGATTAAACGGTATATTTTTCGTACAGTGATGATAGGTGCTCGATCACGGAGCTTAAGACAACCTAAAGTCATCACATCTTTTATCAGGGAATTAATCCGCAGTGAATCAATCGACGCCCGAAGTGGGGAGATTGATCACAGTTTTTATTATTGACGCTCAAAGAGCGGCGCTTTTTTATCCGATAATATTACAATCTAGAATATCTTTTGAATTATGAATACGTCCAAAATATAACCAATTTAAACCAATGCCATCAAAGATTTTCTAAAAATATAGATTTAGCTTTGCTTTTGTTTGATACATAGCTGTTAAATTTAATAATTCATGACTATTAATATGTCTTTGACGTATGCGTCTTTACTTAAACATTGCCGAAAAGTATTATTTACGCTACTACGAAGTTTTCACGAAAGCTTAAATTTTGCTAATAGTCAACACGATAGTTGGTCGTCCACATAGTCGCTCGACTGTGTCCGATTGTTGTTATTTCAATAATGAGTAGGGCCACTGAATCAGTTACGGAAACCCGGCTCGTGTGTACAGGATATAGCTCTACTTACTCCTGACTTTACACCAGCGGCTTCCAAGCCTTTTTAGACCACGCCGCAATTCATATGCCAGATTTTTCGTACAATGCCCCTGTACCCAATAAAAAAAATAATTTATTTGGTGGCATTTTTCTAAAGAAGAAAATTGTCATTTATATTACTTGCTTGTATTCTTTTAAATATAAAAACTTAGAACAAAATTACCGAGTTTAATAAGAAGGAATTAGATTAGACATGAGTATTGTATGATTTATTCCATTCCTTAAAATATCTAAGAGTACACGCATTAAAAATGTACATGTTGGCTTTCATTAAAGTTTTAGTTTTCCCTCTAAAGCCACGACGCCCCTAATCAAAACCGGCGAAGCCCTAGGGCGTCGCAAGGCACAGTTTGGGAACCCCTGCTTTACACAGTCACCGTTTCCTCTATCCTCGGCCCGTCAACAACCACTCGACGAGCAAGTAGGCTGTGAAGATGATACGAGTGGTTGTCGACACCAAAGTGTTACCTTGTGTAACGACAACCATACTGTATGACCAACTTGCTCTTATCCCACCATCGCTGACCGGGATTCACATCACACACATTCACATTTCGGTCAGTGAACAATAATTATTATGATGGCTTTATCAGATCGACACAGTGTTTCTTATCATATGAACATTTATCAAGGTATTGTCTGTTCCCTAGTGATGTTTCTTCAGCCACTACTTGACCCATCCAGATGGTGTGGTGGGTCTTGGCCGATATCTTCAAGGCACCATAGAACCTCTTCAATAAACAATAGACTGGATTGGGGTTCAAATCCCTGTCAGGTGTACTGAGGGATGGTTTTCCCGGGATTACTTCTCTCTCCCCCCAATCAAATACGGCTATATTTTCTCTAAATTATACCTTCCTCATCCATACCCCACTAGTGTAAGTATATGAATAACCCAGTTGGCTAGTAAGAAACGGTACACACATAAATAAGCGTGTAAGGTAGGGTGCCCAGTCATCCCAGATTTTACCATCTTCCCCCATCTTATAACATACTCGTATCTTTAACACCCACTATTTTGAAGAATAATAGGCTAAAGGTGCCACCTTTACAATTTCACCCCTCCACCCCAAGCTACCAGTGCAGAAAGTTTTCCGATTCAAAATTTTCCGGAAAATGTTCATCCCTCTAGTGAATAAGAGAAATCTCACACAGGTGTTACATATTCTTAATAATCTTTTAGATAAAACTGTAAGGATGGCTTGAATCCTATATTTCTCTAATACAAATCTTAAATTTTCTTTTGAATATCGAATCCATTGTAGGGTTGTATTGTGGGGGTGCACTAAGTGTTGACTTTCATATAATGAAACGCTCCACAGAGTTCGTGTTTTGATTCTTGATATAAAAAAGGGTTAAAGTCTTATTCACCGCTTCAAGAAAATAGTGCAATTGTGCTGCTTATTTCTTTTGGATATTTTCTCAATTCCCATCTCTCCGCTTATCCTTTAGTTATCAGTAAACCAACCATTGGGAAGACCTTTACGTAGATGGGAGGACAACATAAGAATGGAACACAAGGTGATAGGGTGTAATTAGGTGGACTGGAAAGCAGCGTCACTCGTGGTTTTAATCAGTTTTTTTTTAAAAGAAAGGCAAAAATAAACGAATATCGTAGTATTGTAATAGTAGTCAAGGTAGGAATTAACATTAAGGAAAATAAGAAGAAAAAATTGCTTTCAACAGTAATTTACTATTTTATTAGTTTTATTTCATAGGTTTTGCTTTTAGTTCTATATAACAAAAGTGACAGCCACAGATCACGCGGTTTGACATATGAATATATTAAATATATTTTAGAAACTTTTTTAACTGTCAGTTACGGTCTTTCTTACTAGAACTATACATCTATTATATTACACTGAGGTCTTATGGGAGAATCAACTGATGGGGAACATTTTGTTATCGCTGTCCCAACCATTCTCTGAGAGTAATGAATGAGGCAGCTTTCAAACACGACAGTGCCATCCAAAGTTCTTCTCTGCAGTTTGAATTCAGGAAGAGCTGATAACATGGTTATAAGAAGGGAAACGCAACAAATATAAAACACTTTAATAAAAGGATATTTACTTTCTAACAAAGCAATATTTCTAGAATATTTTAAAGTGTTGCTTTTTTGTGTGTGCATAATTATGCCATAGGTTCATTATGACCAGAATAACATTTGTTGTGCCGAATCCAATTTCTGCAAAAGAAAAACTTTGCTCTACTCTAACGGACACGTAAATAAGTTATTTGGTTTTAACTAAAAAAGTATAAACAATTAGGTTTTTTTAAAATTCAAAAGAGATATTACAGTGTTTGTGAGTTTAACTGAATACAAATAAACAGTGGTTACTCTTGATAACCAGGTCCGCGTTATACAGAAGCGAATTCAATTGAAATTTATTATTTATGGCATTGAAAATTAACATTTGAATATAACCCGGAATAAAGTTATCCGTATTGCACCCTTATCACGAATTATGTCTAACAAACTGGTCATATTTACTATTCCCTCCTCCCCCTCACCCCGACTAACTTCTGCAGTATTGCGCCGCCACACAACACGTATCACGTATCCGGACGAGAGGTCTTGCCCAACAGACCTTGACTGGCCTGCTGATGACGGGGAGATCGGGGTTTAATCCCAATTGGATGTACTTAGCGTTTTTTCTATTAAATAGCTTCCCACCCTTCTTTCACGCAAATGCTGGTTGATTACCTCTAATATGCTTCCTTTCTCATCCTTACCCCATTACAATAACTATCGTATGTGTGTATAACCTGAACAGGTAGTAAGACGCGGTGATAAAAATAATAAAAGTGATCATGTGCGATTATTACAATAAACGGAATATGAAATATTTCGAATTTGTAACTGCTTGTGATTCTTACATTTTCTAATAGAGCTATTAAAATTATGGAGGCTTATTTTGGGGGAATATTAGCAAATTAAAATAGTTTTTTTTATCTCTTAGTTATCGTTAGTAACATTTTAATGTATTTATATTAAAAGTGTTGAAACCATTTATCTTATTTTTCTACTAAGTTCTTATTTTACAAGGGAAGGCCACGACGCTTGGATCACGGATCATCTTCAAACTTTGTACACTTTTAGTATTCCATTAGGACAACATATTGTGTGAGTAGTAAGGCTTAATACTTAGGCGTTTTTGAGAAAATTGCAAGAGAAGTTTTACGCGTCGAATTTGTACTGGTGGGTTGTGACTGAGCACGAGAAGGTGGCGGTCGAGTGGTTAGCGTTCAAGTTCCGTAATCGCTGGATCGAATCCCGCTTATCTTTTTTTTTCAACACTGGTCAATTCTTTCATATATATTACAATACAAAGGTAATATAATGAAAAAATACGTGTATTATATATGAAATAATATGACCAGTGTTGAAAACAAAAAGATGAGCGGGACTCGATCCAGCGATTACGGAACTTAAACGCTAACCACTCGACCGCCACCCTCTCGTGCTCAGTCGCAACCCACCAATACAAATTCGGCGCGTAAAGCCTCTCTTGCGATTTTCTCAAAAACGCCTAAGTATTAAGCCTTACTACTCGCACAATATGTTGTCCTAATGGAATACTAAAAGTGTACAAAGTTTGAAGATGATCCGTGATCCGAGCGTCGTGGCCTTCCCTTGTTAGTGCTTTAATTTTTAATTTATGTTTTAAAGGTTTTTTTTCCTAATTTAAAGACCAACATTTCAGTTTCTTAAACTTTTAAAAACAAGTATTTACCATTTATAGAAATTGTCATTCTTATTTTCAGAACATTTGTTTCATTATATTTTTTAAATATTACTTGTTAAAGACGTGATATTTATTTACATTTTATGTTTGTTTAGACTGATGACATTTTCGATATTATATTTTACTTTTAAAATAAATATATACTCTTTACATCCCAACACATGAATATACTCGAATTCAGGGTCTGAAATATTCGACTCAAATAAAGAAAAAAATAAATCAAGCTCTCAGACTTCTACCCATAATGCGAATAATCACTAAAAGAGTGGCAATTATTCCGCAGAGTAAATACAGCAAGAAACTGCAAACACTTTTTTAAAACATTTAATTAGAAGGCGTGACTGTAGCTTCAAGCATTTATGGCAACAAGCATTTAATATATAATGAGATAAATGGCGGTGAGTTGGTAGAACGGTGAAGTTAAATGGTATCCTTACATTTCCAATATATTTCAAAAATACAGAGTAAATTTTAACAGCCGAATATGTGGGACGTCTCGAGTTTTAAAATTGCGTGTGGGGTGTAAAAAGTGCGTAGGATAAAATAGTTTGTTACGACACGAGGAATGTGAGGTTTCGTAACGATGGCCCCACGCACCTTATTGTTGTTCCTACTACCTTTACCACCTTCGCAAACATCCTACCTCTGAGGAGCAAGTTAACCTGCCCACGTTTACAATGAAGCATGTCGACGTTACGACACCGTTACATCACTTCTGTTTACAACGATAACAGTGTCTCTTAGAGTGGTAGACTACAGTAGTGAGGGATCCTGAATTCGACACCAAGTACCGGTATCGTCCATCATCACAGGACAGGGATTGGAGGCGCAATACATTCGGAGAGGGATTGGGAAGTTCAGGTAGTTTGGAGAGGGATTGGGAAGTTCATGGAGCTTATGGAGCTTAATATTAATTAATTTTATTACTCTATTTAATATTGACTACGCATCAATTATTTTAAAGTAATATTTAAGTATAAAATAATAATACAACCTTATGAATCTTTTAAACAAATGGAAGTTTCTAAACAATAAAGTGGCATAATAACATGAGTGCTAAGTGGAGAAATAAATAAAGGAGACGTGGTGTACTTAGAACCTGCGTGGTGTTGAGGGTGGGGGGTGAGAGGGAGTCGCAACCAAATCGAGCTACAACATATAAACTAATAGAAACCGAATAAGTAGTGTTCACATGATCAAACGCGTCACACTCGCATTAGACTGGACTTCCAGGGACGGGAAGATCAGGATTAGAAGCCCGGTCAGGTGTACTGAGGGAATTTTATTATTTTGTTCCCCATCCCCATCCATACAAATGCGGGAACATTTCCTATAAATTCTACCTTAATTCTAGCTTCCCCCTTTGTGTGAATATAAGTATAGCTCAAAAGGGTAGAAAGACTTTGCGCACACAACAAAACTTTATAGGGTACAAATAATGACTATAGTATTTAGGAAGTAGACACACATTTCCTAAGGGGGGGGAGGTATAGAAAGAGTAGAAGAGTGAGGGGAAAAAAGGGGGGGGAATTTATGAAACCCTCATTGCACCTGACAGGGATATCAACACCGACTTCCTCATCAATGGAAAACCAGGAAATATGAGACTAACACCTCTATCTGGTGGTATGGACATAGTCAAGTTTATTAGGTTTGTTCTACAGAGGGATTCCCCAGCAGTGCTTCGGGTAAAAAGCAGTTAATTTCCCTGAAACTTATCCTGTACCTCTAGATTAAAGTTGAAGCCGCTGTTAGCCTAATATCCACATAAATGAGCCTAATATTCACATAAATGTCACTATAGTATATAACCATACTTGTTATTTTTATACCCGCTTCGGTGGCCACGTGGTCTAGGGCGTCACACTCTGGTTGGACCTGACTGCCAATGACAGGGAGATCGGAGCTCAAATACAGGTCGGGTATATTGAGGGTTGTTATTCCTAAATGGTTTCACACTACCTCTACGCAAATGTGAGTACACTTACTCTAAATTCTACCTTCATCTACCATAACTTATTAGCGTAATTAGTACAGAGGCGTACAACCTGACAAGTAAGATGCTGTTATAAATAAAAATAAAATCAACATTAATTATAGGTAGTAAAATGTAATCAATTATTTTGACCGCAGAAATTTGTATTTAATAAAAGGCCTATACTTTCTGTGAGAATTGCAATGAAAACATTTTTTTTTTTTTTTTTTTTTAGTTTATTACAACTCTGAACTATTAGGGCTGCAAACCTGCAACGCAAGTCCGTGCGTACTCAATCAGTCATGCTCCACACCACCGTTGAAGTCACCGTACATCAATAACAAAGATCGCAGCTATGATAGCGAAGCTGAACGTTCGGCCCGTGTCTGGAATGGCAGTCATCAGATTTAAAAACGCGATAGGAGTGTTATTTTAAAATATAGTATTTTTGTCGAGTTTTTATTTTCATGAGAACACTATATATTAAATATAACTTTTATACATTTGCATTAAAATATTAAACCTATGCTATCATCTTAAATGTTCAGCTTATTTTAGAATCCACACTTTTTAATTAAATGACATGCAAAAATCGTACATACTTTCTAACAGTTTATTATTGTTTGAACCAATTTTAAAAAATCGGCTCTCAATGAAATAGCTCTTCATAAGATTTCCTCAGAAAAATCTAACATTATTTATCACATGAAATACTTCCCAGAGATAAAGTTCTAGGAAAATCGTTAAATATATAAATAAAAAAATTGGGTTTCAAAAGTTGGGCATTAGAAGGCGATCCTTAATTTTGAGTCTAGAATAAAAGCCACAATTTTGCCTAAATATCATATCATAAATAAATCTTCATGTAGCCAGACTCCAAGCGAACTAAACTGACCTAGTGGCCCCCGTAAATCATAATTTAAAAATATTAAGTTTTATCGGAATCTTATCTAACCATATTGGCTGTATCTTCAATTATAAAGAGAGGAACAGACAATATTTTAAGCTTACCTAGAAGGGAACACGAGAGAGAGAGGGGGGGGGGAGGGGGCGGCAGTATTTCTGCAAGTTATATAGCAATACCATTTTTGGCCAACGGAAATATAATATCACTTCATTAGATCCGTTAATTTAATTTTATATACGTAATGTCAACCGTTCTTGAACATTTACATTTTTGAGTTAAGAAACACATAAAACATCAAGCATCATCATAATCTCGACGTAGAAAATGTTCACAATTACAATACTTTCTTTGTAAGAGAAATTAATATACATGTTCTGGAGTCTGTACTTGTATCGATGATTTACATATTATTACCAGGGAACAGGAGGAAACAGTTGAATTTCAAAGAAATTACGCCAGAATTAGTCTAGAGAAAAGATGGGTATTCACTTTGTATAAAAACACTCCTGAGTCTACACAGTCTGGATCAAACCTCCGATACCACGATCAGATTGAAGTTCATTAGCCGTGAGAGAAACCCTTCTGCTCTAAAGGTATTTTAATTCAAAATAATGATAATTCCATGGCGTTAGCCCACTATCGAGCCATACCGACCGAGCGGTCACAATCTGTTGGTGAAGATAGTACCAACTTCTATAGATATAGTGTCATGTGATCAGCACAACGAAACCTCCAACCGTTAATTTCAGTTTTCTAGATGAGATCTGCCACCATTTCATTCAAGTAGCTCCTCATTGTCCTCACGAGGCTGAGTTGACCACGTTCCAGTCCCGCCGTTTCACAGAAAATTCTGAACGCACTGGGGATCAAACCCGGTACCTCTGTTTCTGTAGCCATGAACTTTAATCACTAGACCACAGAGAATATTAATCTAATGTACAATATAATGTGGTTTTCAATCATTCTATTTTGTAGATAAAAATATCTTTCAGTATTAAAAGGCCGAAGGGTTGCATTGACCTTTATTTTGAGTATAAATAGAATAATAAAATGAACATGGTCTGTATATAAACTTAAGAAATTCTTTTTCTATGTGATCCATTTATTTAATGGGTATTTAAAAGTTCAGGTAAAATAATAATAATAATAATAATTATTATTATTATTAGCACCGCGTCTTACTACCCGTTCGGGTTATACGCACTTACGCTAATGTGTAATTGTAGGATGATTGTGAGATGAAATGGAGGACCTACAGTTTAATGTGGAATCCGAACCACGGTGGAGGCCTGGCATTCCCCACATGTCTTGTCAGAGGTGAAGGAAGGGTTTGGTAATCAGATAAATCTGTGCCGGGACCGAGGATTGAACCCCGGCCGCCAACACATTCAGGTAAAAAAAAAGCTGTCCTTAGAAAAAGATATGAAATTTAATAAATTAAACTCACATTGCATGTGGTCATCGTTGATGAATTGGTTGGAGTTTTAATCCCGGTTATGTGCGATGGGAATGATTTAGAAATTAATTTTTTAATGTATTTTACTCATCCTCTCGTCACACCATTGTTGGTGCATTTTCTCTCAGCTACCCTTTTATTTTTAATCTTTTGTGTAAGTTTTCAATAGTTTGTGGGCTCTACGTACAACTTTAACAAACGTAAGCCCGCCTACATACGGACTAAATGTCAAAACTATCTTAATCTAGTTTGTTGTTGAGGGGCGGGTCGGGGATCAAATATCTTAATTGTACTGGTTTACTAAATAGTTTCTTAATCTCTAGTGCCTTTCTTCTTCATCCCGACAATATTAGCGCAATTAAAATCAATATAATCCGAACTATTAGTAAGGCGCGGGTAAACATAGCACACATTTATAAAAAAAAGAAGTGTATTGACAATGTTTTAATTAATTGAGTCTGTATAAAATTAAACGACATTTTCCTGCTTTGGGGGCCATGGGGTCTTGCGCAAAAGGTAGTTGATGGGAAGATCGTGGCTCAAATCCCGGTAAGGTATATTTAATTTTTTCCTAGCTGGTTTTCCACTCTTTCCACACAAATGTGAGTACATTTAATTTAAATACAACCTTTCTGATCCCTACCATATTAACGCCATTAGTACACGACAGGTTGTAGGACGTGGTGTCAAAAGAAAAAGACACATTTAAGAAAGTTTTAGGGCAGTGGATCCAAATTAGTTACCACTCATGACCCCACAGAGGCTCCGAGATCAGCAGACCCCCGTTTTATCTAATCATTACAATCTAATATATCCTATGTATAGAAAATTACACCTCCCACTCCCTATATTGATAATTCATTTTAGAAAACCTACAAAACTGAGAATTTGGTACAGTAAATCCGAGTTAAATGTATTTTTACATACTTTTATTTTTAAACTAACTCTAGTTGCAATATAATAATGAATATAATAGTAATAGTTAACAAAAAAGGTTAGTTAGGCCTACATGAAAATTTATTAATTATGAAAAAATCAAATTTATTCATTTGGGTGTGGTATTAGTGAGATAAATGAAAACTTTTTTCCCATCACTTCTTGAAAAACAGGTTTAAGGTTGGACACTGACTCGAAAATCCAAATGCATGTCAAGTCTATTTTTATACTAGTTTTATAGTGACTAAAGACACTTCACGAAAAGTGAGTTTCTTATTTTTGAAACCAGTGTTTCTGTATCTAATATCTATGCAAATATCTCAATAGATAGTGCTAGTATCGCAAAATCATCTTGTTGCATGCCTGACATTTTTGCTCGTTTCTCTGCTATAAGATGACAAGCCACAGTTCAAGATGACCAATACCACTGAATGTTTACCTAGTTGTAGCTCAAATAATCATATTTCTGATACCTGTTTGGATAGTGAAGAGGAAATTAACAGCCAAGTTGATAATAGTGATTTGGATGTATCCTACAAACCAAATAGAGATGGGTTTTCAACTTCAACTTATGTACATTTCCCCCCAATAATTATTGGCATGTCATGCCATGCTTCCAATATTATGCGCTTATTGTTGCATCAAGAGTTAAGCCATTAAATTATTTCATTCAAGACATAAATAGTATAAAGTGTTCTCTTCATTTTCATATTTTAATTTTTCATTTGCGTTCAGTGTAAAACAAAGCTAAATGTATTTGATTTGTTTACTTTGTGTATTTGTTTTATGATCTTTGGATGCCAGAATGTGTATGTCACGCTCCCCTAAAATCACCCCACAAAGACCATCTCGCCAACGTTGAAAACACTGAGATCATCTTCCCACTCTAGAACCAATAGGAAATGTGGCCGCGGCCAAGGCAAACTATACGTGAGTGAAACAAGTAAAAGAAAAAAACCCTGTAGAAGGCCGTTAGATAGGACCTCCATGCCTCTGTAGTAAAAACTTCAGTGAAAAACTTTTATGTAAGGAAGATGTTTTTAATAACTTTGGGGATTTATAAAATAGCTAACTTTTTTTATGCATCAAAGTTCTCAAAAATATAATCCTAAGAAACCCGTAATCAGCTTTGATTTAAAACAATCTTTTCCAGTTCCTAAACTCACAGCAGGGCAGGCTTTTTACTGCAGAAAATTGTGGCTGTACAACCTTAAAAGTCCACGATTGTAGAAATGGACAAAGGTACACGATTGTGGAAATGGACAAAGCTACGTGTATACATGGACAAGACATCACAAAGAGAGGAAGCGAGGAGATCCTACTGTCATTCTCGAATTTCTTGAAGAAAATCCTCAATCAGAAGAATCCACTGTCTTTACGGACAGGCCAGGCCAAAATAAGAATTGGGCTATGATATATCATTGGCATCAATTCATCAAAGAACAACGCTCTTGAGGATATTCAGAATTGTTATCCCCTGATATCTGGAGACACTCGTCCGCCATAGGCTTAGTGAAGACTACAAAGTTCTCCAGAGTTGGTAGACCTGTAGGTGGAGAACTACACAATCTGCTGCCAAAATATAGAGCACCATTGAAGATTAACAAGAAGTTGGATGATGTGATTCTCCTTTTTGTTCCTCCTGTCCTCCACACATTTTACAACAGACTCAAACCTGACAATGATAAAGATGCCAATGTGGAAATATTGATCAAGTTAACTGTGAAATTTTAAAGAAACTGTATTTTATGTTATTTACAGTTACTAATTATCTTTATCCTTGTTTATATTATATTTAACATGTAATTTCTGCAACTGTTTACCAAGATTAATTTTTAACAAGTTTTTAATGTTAGTAAAATGACTTTGGTACACAATAATTTTACTGCGACTATTCACCATCATTTTTCTTTCTTTTAAAAAAAAAAGTAATCAAAAACGTAATAATATCATAAGAGGCAAAAATAGGTGCATTGCCATAGTAAATAATGCTCATATTCCGTAAATAATCAAAAGAGCAATAATGTGACAAACCACAAACTTTCATATATGCGGATAACATTATTATTATTATTTCAAATATTAAATTACACCATAGCCAAAAAAATTAATGCACATAAAGGTTCCTATTTGTTTTGTTCGACAATAGTTAAATCAACAAAAATATTTATATAATTATGTTTATCAATATATTTTCAAACTTTTAAAATCCCTACATCTCAATTTCTCCATAATGTGGCTTGTCACTATACTGCGATAAGCCCTTCAATTGTAGTGCTATTAAAGATAAAAACCTTTTATTTGAAATATATTTTTTCTATAACCAATTGTTTCTTAGCTATATGCAAACATATATTCTTTTAAATTCAGGTCTTTGAAAACTAATTTATTTTATTTTTATAGTCTTTGGTGAACAAAGATGTTTCGCTTGTCTCAATTTTTCTGTAACAATGTTACTAGTTCCTAATGCCATAGAGTAAGCAAAAGTGTATTATTTCACTTATGACTTTTGCTGTATGTAATGTTTCTATAACAATGTATACCTTTTATTTCGTTTCACAAATCGTGAGAGTTTTTGGTAAATATTTATTTTAAGATAAAATCGAGAGAAAGTTTGTGCGGTGCGCCGTACCATTTAAAAAAATCGCAAGTGCTTCCATTTAAATTTTAAAATTTCTTCATAAAAACTTATACAAAACACGCTTTGCGTTAAATTACTATTTACTATCACTTTTAGTGTTTGCCTTTAAGACAAGCGGCCTTCGGGACTTTCAGGGGGTCTCGTTTCAAGTCAAACATTTACAACAGAGCATTACTGTGTCATTTTAATGTGTGCATACGTCATATTAAACATAATGTTCTAAAACATGTTCGATAAAGTACAGGGTGGGGTGGAAACAATTGGATGATCTATGGTGAGGAAAGTGATGGACAACGTCCTGAGGTTTGTCTGACGTCCGTTGGAACTCATATAAGTGTCATCTTCAAAAAAGTGCATAGTGTAGTATGTAATCGGCTTTTATTTAGTGAGTGAATATTTACTTTTCAATTAAAGTGTTAAAGTTACTAATAGTCTAATTGTTTCAGCCCCACCCTGTATTATTTGGAGATAAGTAAAAGTGTCGAGAGTATGACGCTTGTACAGCAACAAGACCCCAACACGCAAAACCCTCGGGTGTTTTTAAAGGGTTTAATAGGCCTTTTACACGCAGAGATTTCCATTTAAACAATTTTTAATTAATGCACATTTCTGGAAATGGGATATGAGGAAAAAAAGGATTGAGTTTAATTGTTGAAAACCAATTAAATTCACAAGTTAGACGTTTATAGTCAAATCAAACCAAACCTGACGTAGTCAACAAATCACGTCCTGCTTAAGAATAATTGATCTTCGTCCGACAAAACCAAACTTTTCATAGACTCAACGAATTAGATCACACATGGGATTGGTAAAGCACACCCAACATAAAATCAGTGAAAAGAGCTTATCTGATTAATATCAATCTCATTTTCCAAGTACCCCTTTCGGTGGCCGCATGGTCTAAGGCACTACTCTAGCAACAGAGTAGAGTGCCGCAGATGGGGAGATCGTGGTTCAATCCCGGTCGGATGTACGTACCATGGTGTTTTTTTCCCTAACTGGTTTCCTCACTTTCTTCAAGCAAATAGGTCACACTTCTAAATTCAACCTTTCTCACCTTAACGCATTAGCGTGATTAGTACACAAGCGCATATCAAGAATATGTAGCAAGACGCAGTGCTAAAACAAATAGGCCTATATTAGTGTCACGTTGTGTTTTTAGTAATTTTATATTGAAAATATAACTTTATATTTCTACCTTATTTAGGAAATGAGATATTTTTCACTTTGATAAAGTTTTTAATTGATTTCTTAGGCTCAATTTTATTCACATACCTATATTATTTGCATAAATTTTAAGATCAAAATATAAAAATCACAATTAACTAAAATTAATGCTCCCGCATATCTGTATTATATAACTCAGTATTATCTTAGTAAATTAAGCTATGTGCTCAACAAGATAAAAATTCCGCCACTATCGTAAAGATTATGTTAGGTAAAGCAATGGACATAACACTTAATATACTAATATAAAATCGCATCAAACACTCAAATGTCACATTTCCGTCAGCGTATTGGTGGACATTTGGTATAGAGCTTTGAATGATTGCTGAAGCGTTCTGGCAAAAATGGATTCTGTAATCTCGATCTTTAAATTGGAATAAATTAAAATATTTCCTATCCACAGAATCGATTACTTACTCAAGGAATGCGCTCACGGATATAAAGAATGAGCCAAGACGAGTCGTCCACGCTAAAAGGGGATCAGTGACCTGCTCTAGGTTCTAACCTCCTTTCTCCAGCCTGTTCCTGTGCCGGGAAGGTAGGACAGGAACATTGCCCTGGGAGAGGCAACCTCTCAAACACAGACGTGATGCCACTACTGCATACCTCAGCCGCGGCTTTAGTGCACCGCCGCCTTTGGGAGGCAATAGTGCTTGAACATACCGTTTGAATGATGGTTTTTAGAGGTACATTTAATTCATGAAGGAGGTACCTGGAACCGTACTTCTAGGAATCAGCAGTAGTAGCCCACTTAATTTCACAGCATGGGAAGAAAAACCCATTTCGATCATAAAAGGGTTGAGTCACAGTCTATCTAAGGTGGTGATAAATGTCTGATACACTATTAACAATTTTTATTGTTGTCAAGTCCTACGATGAATGACTAAGCTGGGATGGAAGGTTGCGCGATAGAGGGTCCATTATTGTACGACTTAAAAATAAATATAAGGTGTTCGAAAACAAGTCGCTTGAAAGAAATTCGGTGTAAAAAAGTATAACGATAGTGGTAAGTGGAGGAAGTTACAAAATGATGAGTTACACACCTTGTATTCATCACAATATATTGTTAGGATAATCAAGTCTCTTAGATTAGGGCGGGTGACATTCAGCGTGATCGGGAGAATCTAGAACCGTGTTCAGAGTACTGAGTGGCAAACCCAATGAGTAGAGACCGTCGGGAAGACCTAGACAAAGATGGGGAGATAACATTAGAAAGGGTGTAAAGTGGACTAAATAGAACTAGCTCAAAATAGGGGTAGGTGGCATACTTTGCAAGTGCGGCAAAGAACTTTCGAGTTATAAATGCTTAGAGCTAATAATGAGTAATATTCTGTTGTTTTTACAACAAACCCCGTCTTTAGTCGAATGAATAAAATAATGTTTCAGAAGAAACGTAAACTAACCCCAACAGTTCTCAGATAGTTGCAATGGACTTACCGGAATCTATCAAGATTAAATGAAAGGAAAAACTCTTGGTCAAATTCCGTGAAAAAACTGTTGAGATAACATTATCTAGAAAATTAAACTAAATAATGTGGCAAGAAGTTTTTGGAATAAAAACAGTAAGAATACAAACCTTAAATAAATCTTAGTTTCATCCCAATGTCTTGGCCTAAGTTTACTTTTATCAGAACTTTTCAAGTAAGAAAAAAAATAACTACAAAACTTCCTGGATAAAAAAATGGAAGTGATAAGCGAATTTCAGGGAAATACATAAGAATATCTTTGGATGGGGTTTGGGCAGTCTAGGCTTTGGAAATAAATCATACCTCCAATTCATCGCGTGGTCTATTAACCCTTGTATTTCGAGTCAGAGATAACTTATTTACTATCCTTATTTAAGAAAATAAATATACTATAATTATCGACCAGAATATTTTTAGTAAATGCAAAGTGTGTACACTAAAGTAGTACCTATCCGGCCTAAAGTGGCGGTATTCAGAGTGGGATAATAAGAAATCCGAGAGTAAATAATTTTTAATATGGGTTTGCCTGATTTTGTTTTTAACTATCACGGAACATTTAACTTTGTTTTAATCGAATGGGACAATTTTCTGATTGCGATGTAAAATAAGAATAGAGTAATTTTAGGTAAACAGTAAAAATTAAACGAGAAATTTAAAAAAAACCATTTACAATACAGAACTTTATTTTGGAAATGAAACATCAGATGTTTTATATTGTTTTAAATTGTATAGAGCCAAATAAAACAAGTTTTTAAAAAATACGTGAAAAGTTTGGAAAAAAAATCACTTGGATTAGTTTCAAAAAATTGTTTGCTTCATTTGTTTAACACCGAGCATTGTGCCAGATAATACGGAGGGCTGGATAGTTGATAGGCCGGATAGTTGCGGCTCTGGCGTACTGTGTTCATTTCATCCAGTGGCAGGGCAGCATACTAAAGTGTGAACTGTGTTAACATTTTCCAGCGGCCACAGTTAACACTGAGCTACAGATTTGGTCCTTCCCTATATTTCCCTATCGCTTCTTTCTGATCCTTACTCAACAAAATAAATTTTATCATCAACTAGAATGACTAGATCATTTAAAGTAAATTCAAGGTGTGAGTGCATTGGTGTTGTAGGGAAAACGCCAATATTAGTCTTTAGGGCGCTCCACGGGTCCATTTATCTGTTCCTGGTGAAGGAATTTAAAGGGGAGCTTTAGCAAGCGTGGTAGGACTGGTTCAGCCCTTACCATGATCAGGAGGAGCCAGGTTCTGGCATTCCATACATATTTATTGCCTGAAAACCCTATTTAAAAAACAACAAATACTTTCATATGGAAATTAGGCTTAAATATAGAAATTAAATGTTGATTAAAAAATTATTCAACAAAAGATGTTAATGTATTTTTGGTAAAACAATTTTTTTTATTATATTATCTTCAGTGGGCGTCTGGTCTAAGATACTACTCTTACATTATCATCATTATTACTATTATTATTATTATTAGCACCACGTCTTACTACCCGTTCAGGTTATACGCACTTACACTAATTTGTAATGGTATGGGGATTGTTAGATAAAATGGAGGACACAGTTTAACGTGGGATCCGAACCACGGTGGAGGCCTGGCATCCCACACATTCACAAGTTGTGATTAATACACGTCTTGTTAGAGGTGAAGGAAGGGTTTGGCAATCAGATAAATCTATGCCGAGACCGCGGACTCTTACAACAGACTAGACTGCTGATGACGGGGAGATCAAAGTTCGAATCTCAGGTGGTTGTACTGTGGATTTTTCCAAAATGGTTTTTCACTCCCCCTCCACGCAAGTTTAGTTGCAATTCTTTTATATTAACCTTCATAATCCCTAAAACAATAAGCGTAATTAGTACATAAGCGTATAGCTCGAACGGTTAATAAGACACAGCGCTAGGAAAAGGTACTTTTTTTTCCTAGTTCAAATACCGTTTTGAGAATATATAAATGGGATAGTTCGTTCACGGTAGGAGTTTACCTGGGAAAGGACTTTTTTCCCTACCAGAAATCTATTATATAGTAGGATATTGGTAAGAAAAAAGACCTTTCCCAGGTAAACTCCTCCCGTGAATGAACAATAATATAAAATGTTACACTAGACTTAAGACCAATACGATGTAGCCGTTAAAAATATGCTTGTACTATCACTTAACGACCGGGTGTCGTTAACATGCATACCAGAGGTCGCCAGGTTCAGATAAGAGACTAGGAGTGAGATTGAACGTGTATGAATTGATGTCACGTGATAGTAATCTTGAATGTACGTAGGAGCCTTGTAGCGCGCATGAGAACAGCCTAGTCGCGTTGCCACTATTTCGCGCGCCACGTTTGAAAGACGTTTGTAAGAGGAGCGAGCGTCTACCTCGAGGTTGTCATTCATGTATTTTAATTAAGTTTAAAAACAACAATATGCCCTTTCGGTCTCAAATATCTTTGTACCGGGGATTTAACATCAAACCCATGGTTATAATCGTAACTAGAGATTTGGGAAACTTCGTTTGTGTTCGGGCCAGTTCAATATTTTATATTTTTTAATACCCACTCAAGTTATAGGCTTGTGTATTAATTACGCTGATTTTTTGGGTATTAGGAAGGTTAAATCTATAGTAAGTGTACCCGCATTTGCGTGTAGAGAGTATAGTAAGCCATTTAGGAAAAACCCCTAGGTACATCCGACCAAGATCGATCCACTATCTCCCCGTCATCGACAGTCTAGTCTATTGAGAGCTCAGCACCTTAGACCATGCAGCCACCGTAGCGCGTTCTCTCAATTGTTGCCAGGTTGAAAGGGTGTGGGAGGGACAGCTCATGTAGGATTATTAATATGTTTTAGGTGAGCACACACACAAAAGCGGCCTTTAGTGTTTTAAATAAACAAAAATCTTTAAATTGATTAAATAATAGATGGAAAAAGTAGCTAGCTAAGACAATTGGTAAGACGTGGCTATGTGAGAATGTGGGGAAAAAAATTAATGAAAGATGGATTGGCGGAGGATTTTTTTTTATCACCATTGAACTAGCCTGGGTACATCCTTTGCCATTGGTCATTCTTCAGGCATAACTTAAGGTAACCCGCCTCGCTGGCGTAGTTGGCTAACGCGCTTGTGTTGAGCTCGACTGCTGAGGGCGGGGAGATCGAGGTTCGAATCTTTGTCGGGTGAACTGGGGGTGGTTTTTCCTAAATGGTTTTCCACTCTCCCTCCACGCAATTGCGGGCTCACTTCCTCTAATACAACCTTCCCAATTCCTAATCCATTAGCGTAATTAGTACTTAAAGCGTATAACCCGAACGGTTAGTAAGACGCGGTGCTAAATATTATTATTATTAACTTAAGGGCATAAGTACGCGACGGCCGTAAGGGCATAAGTACGTGATGGATGTGTGGAAATCACTGGGTATTGTGACCCACCATTTGTAACACATCCAACTAAGGGGTGACTTTAGGCTTTCATTTGTACAATTGTAATTTTGCTTGTGACCCACTTCAGTAGATGCATGGTCTAATGCGTCACTCTGAAAACAGGCTAGACTGTTGACGAGGAGATCGAGTTTCAAAATCTCAATCGAGTGCACTGAGGGTGTTTTTACAAAATGGTATTTCACTCCCTCCACGCAAATGCGAGTAAACGTCTTTCCCATTAGCGTAATAATACAAGCGTATAATCGGAACAGGTAGGTAGTAAGACGTGATGCAAAAAAACACATGAACATTGTTATATCATAATAATGGTGTATCTATCAATCTGTAGCCCATTCGTGGAAATAGCCGGTGCCAATGAACCTTTGCCCAGGGGACGCCCGAATGTACTAATCGTACATCCTTTCCTTTGAGACTCTTTCCATGTCCCGATGAGATGAGATGAGGTGAGGTGACAGTGAATATGAGGGTGTGAGGCAAATGATGGTCTTAACCTAGCTTAAGCCTAACTAGCCTATAAGGCATTCACGAGCTAAGTTTACCTGAATGACAGCTCGAAATGTTACTAGAAGTAGCCCCTTAATATATCACTACGCCAACAGCTGACATTATCACTTTGGATGACTAATGAAAACAGATGGTAATATATTAATGTGATAGTTATATAAATAATATTTGTCTAAATTACTGTGGATATGTATTTGAGGTCGAACAAAAAGTTTATTTTTAGTTTTATTCCCCTTAAAAAATATTAACACCACTTTCACAAAAATTCTAACGAACATAGCCTCAAAATGGCGACTGACGAATTTTAACCCATATGATTGAACATAACGGTAATACAAGTTTTTTACAATGATGCAGACACGCAGTTGATGAAAATACTTTATTCAGTTAAATATTTCAAAATACGGTAAAATAATAATAAAATCGTGTATTGTATGTACAAAAATGACAATTCTCTTTTCCAAGTAAATATGATACCTGTATTAAAAGGTATTGATGTATACACTATATTACACAAAATCAGAAACGTTCCAAAACGAAAAATAAGTACTTTTAATTATGTTTAAAATATTTTTTATAGTTGGACAAAAAGGAATTTAGAAAAATGAAATAGTATGAGAATACTTAAGTTTACGTTATTTTAAATTTAATATATAACAGGTAATTAAAGATCTTTATATTTATAACAAAACTGTGATCTTTTAAAAGTGTTGGCAACCTAAAACCTAAACATGACTATCGAACTGTCATCCAGGTAAAAACCTATCGTGAATGGAATATAACTAACCAAACCAAGGTAACCATGGGAGCTATTCCCTTTTTTGAGGAAAATCCACCGATAGCAGCCGGAAATAGAACCCGAGACCTCTAGGACACTAGCCAGAGCCATTGAACATTTTACCACGAGGCCGGTTGGTATGTTAAATGTAATGTTCTGAAAATTGAAAAATCACACCTGGACATGGGAGTTTAGCCCAGGACCTTTGGCTTAGTACACCAATGCTCCAACCACTGAGCTATCCAGGAATTGTTCCATGTCCAGGGTCATTCTTCACTCATATTTTAAGGCAGAGTCTATGAAGGACGTGCGAAAATCTTAATCTTAATAAAATCACACATTTATTATAGCCGATGAGTTCCGCGCGCTATCCTAAAATATCAATGAAGAATGATCCTGGTCATGGGACGATTCCTGGATAGCTCAGTGGTAAGAGCATTGGCGTACTAATCCAAAGGTCCCAGATTCGATTCCAGTGCCCAGGTGTAATTTTTCAATTTTCGGAATATGATATCTAGATGGAGTAATCCTTACTAAAAGCATACATAATAGCATTGGCCATTTGATTATTAAATGTAATGAATAATAAAAAAAACTTCAGTTATGGACTTGTTTGCCGCCCTTTTAGCCAAAATTGTGTAAGAACATTACGATGCCATCAACCCAACATTTGTTTACTGAAGTGTCAATGAACGTGTGTGTGTGTACCCCATACCTAAGAACATCACGAGCAGGAACTGACGTAACTACTGGACCCGCCATATTTGGGAGGTTAATTGTCATTGCAAGTCTGGCCTGTTGGTTCTTCTCCGTAATCATCCGAATAAAATCTCTCCTCTCGCGGGTTACGTCACACCCGTATTAGTTGAGGTTTGGGTGTGTACCGGCAGAGGCCCTCAACAAATAATAACAGAGTAAGATTTTGTTTGGCGTGTGCCGGTCATATGTGGAGCGGCAACATTCAACGCCGTAATTAGGAAAGTTGTTTTGCGGCGACACGTAATAATGTTGATACAGGAGGGGGGGG
>CABFOW010000867.1:72802-83377 GCA_902141385.1 Timema californicum | reverse complement strand
GGGGGGCCTGCATGAATGACATCAGTCTACTACGATAAAAAAAAACACTTCAGTGATCGGATGGGCTAGGCAATTTTCAATTGATCGTGTAAAAAGTAACATCGCCATTGAAAGTCTATCTTTTGAACTCGCAAATAGGTCAAGTACTTCCTAATAATAGTTGAGTGTGGCCAAAATGTTATAAGATTTTATAGTTAAAACATATATATCTTTTTCTATTCTATATTTGTTTCTATAAAGTTGAAGACAAATATTCGAGGGAAGATTAAATTTAATTAATAAATACAAGAGTTTATAGACTAAAAATAAATCTAAATTATTTATTTATTTAGCGCCACGTATTGATACCCGCTTGGTAGCATTATGACTAATTACGCTAATAGGTTCGGAATTGGGAAGGTTGAATTTATAGGAAGTGAACCCACATTTGAGTGGAGGGAGAGTGGAAAACCAGTTAGATAAAACCCCACCCAGTTCACCAGACCAAGATTCGAACCTCGATCTCCCCGTCCTCGGCAGTCTGGCTTAAGACTAAACTAGCACGTTAGCCAACTACGCCACCGAGGTGGGTAAAATCTAAAGTAGAGTGGAGAAACACCAGAGATTTCGCTACCTTCTGTAAGTCAATAAATCTATAGGGACAAAAAAATGCCAACCCTTGGTTTAAGGCGTCACACTCGCGTTAGACTGACCTGCCGATGACAGGGTGGTTGGGGTTCGAATCCGGGTCGGGTGTAGAGAAGGTATATTTTTCCTAAATGGGTTTGCACTCTCCCTCCACACAGATTAAAGTACTCTTAATCTTTAATTCAAAACTATCTTATCCCTACCATATTAGCGCCACGTGGGGTGGAAAGGGACGCGAGAAAGGGCCAGAGTTTTTGCAGTTTTAAGACAAAACTTTTTTTTTAATAATAAAATATTTCTCTCCAATACAAAGTTTAATTTTCTTCACATGGTGATATCAACAATTGTTGAATGTTGGTCATGAGCTTAGCGGCATTAGATGACAAACTTTTTAAACGAAGAGAAAAGGCTGTCATTTAATTCCAGGAGATCCATGACAGATAATCAGAACTATTCATTTCAATATGTGAAGAAAATTATAATCTATGTTTATACTAGAGCTATAGTTATTTATTTTGTCCAAAAACAAGTTTTGCCATAAAAACTGCAAACGTATTAGCGGTTTCTCACGTAGGATTACCTTTCCACCCCACCTTAATACATGTGCGTATAAACCGATCAGGTAGTGAGTGAGACTTGGGGGGTGGATAAAAATCATAGTAATTTTTCCTTCTAGTCTAATTTCACTATGATGCATATTTAAAGCCATTGATACCCACTTAAAACTAATTATCTATAATCCAACTAGAAACCTAATCCGTTTCGCTGGTTGTATGGTCTAGCGTGCTACTCTCGTGCTGCACTATACCACCGATGTCGGGGAGATTTGGGTTCAATCCCGGTTGGGTGAACTGAGGGTGTTTTATCCCCCTAAATGACTTTCCACTACCTCCACGCAAATGTGGGTGCACTTCCTTTAAATTAGAACGTGATAATCCCTCGCACATAAGTGTAATTAGTACATAGACGTATAACCCAAACGGATAATAAGACACTATGCAAAATAAATAAATAGATAAAATTAGGAACACAATATCTAGTTATTTTAATTTGTCAGTTCCATCACGATTCATTAAAAGCGCTCTGAAAATAATGTATTTAGATTAGAAATGATATGGACTAAAAGTAAATGAGGAAACTTAACGAGCGCGTGCTTGGAATTCCTGGGAGGTTGCTCGGCGTAGGTAGGTCTGTCGTTAGTGACGACTTTCTCCGTCCCACTGCACTGGCTGACCCACGTCACAGGGTGAGGGGTGACGTCACTCATGGCTATATTAGGAGGGGGCACACTAACCTCACAGAGATGCCAAAATATGGTGGCAAATTGGAACCCAAGAGGGAACTGCCATATTTTGTACCTTTATTGGTTCAGTGGGTCGGGACATGCACTCTTGAACAAAGGACTATTGACAAGTTTGGTCACGTGGATGGCCAAGGTTCGATTATCATCAGTTACAAAGGTGTTCTATTTATCTTTGGGCAAATTCAGTGCGAGTTGTCATATTTAATTAAATTCCATAGTTATTATTAGGTGTTCTGACTCACAACAAGTTCATTCCTTTTGTCAGTAAACTTAGACCACCAATGTGCCCTGTCATCTGCCTCCTCCCTACTCCCAAAGTTTTCTTCTTTCCTTCCAGTCAACCAGTATTTGAATCCTCCTTCCTAAGCTCCTCTTTCACTCAACCTTTACTTACATGACGTTGAGAAGAAGACCGTTCTTCTTAAAAGGATGTGTCCGATCCAGTTTGCTTTGCACCGAAGAATCACATTCCAAATGGTTCTCTTCACACCCAATCTTCCTAGAACTTCTTCATTAGACACCCTGTCTGTCCGCCTGGTCTACTCAAGTCTTATACATTGTTAATATTCTAATAATGCGTCAATATGATCTATGATCAAATAGTTTTGAGTCACTGTGTCCTTCAATATATTTAAATCTAAAATAGAAAGTGTTCAGTTAAAACCACTATGAATATGTATAATTTTGACTTAAAATGAACTATAAATGATTCACTATTCTAATATTCAAAATTTATAGATGGTAAGGAGGTGGAGGAACTTGGACCTTGGTGTGACCTCTGTTAACAGGTTAGCAGTCAGGTTTAGATTAAATACTTAGAAACAAAGAAGTACATTTCTTAATAGGAATGGGTAAAGCTACTAAAACAATTACACAAGGACCGGCCTTGGCCAATTATCGAGAGTGCTAGTTTTCAGACGACAGCCACTTTAGTTGCGTAGTCAGAATATGGGCTTTGTAAGATGAGAAAAAAGGAATGATGGGGCCCACAAGGGATTTGGATATAAATATAGGCGTACTCCAAAGATATTATATCTTTTCCCCCCTTTTTACAACATTTTGTGTTAAACGGTTGAAAAATATATGTGTTCTGTCTTACGACAGGTTTATTTCTTTTGTCAGTGAACTTGGACCACAAATGCCTCATCCTTTAGCTCCCAGAATTTTCTTCTTTCCTTCAAGTCATCTAATATTTGAATCTTTCTCCTTTCTAAGATCTTCTTTCCATCAACCATTTCTTCTATGACGTCATGCAGATGACAGTTCCTCCTAAGAATGTGTACAATCCGGTTTGCTTTGTGCTTAAAAATCATATCCAAAATGTTTCTCTTCTCCCTCACTCTTCTTAGAAATTCTTCAATTGTCACCCTGTCTGTCCACATAATTTTATCAAGTCTTGAAACACATAAGTACTAATAATAGGTTAACAAACCAGACAAAGATTGGGATATTTATATCTTTAATAAGAAAGTTTATATTCTTATCGGACCCAAAATCGACCTATTTTATGGGTCTAAAATGAGAAATGAGGACTTTAATAAGAAATGTGTTGACCTAAAGATGTGCAACCGCTATTAAAATTAAGACTTTTTTTACTACCGGAAATCGGAAAGGACCCCTCCGACCCACCCCCTCCCCAGATGCATCTTTTAAATCGCCTTATATACGGGGCCCATCCTCGGGTGAGGGGTATCCTTGAGACCTTACCCGAACCACTCCAGCCCCTCAAGATCATAGGTCGCCCTTCCCTCCTTATACGCATCTACGGAAACATTCTCCCACTACCTTCCAGTCCTCCTTTCTATATTTATTTCTATTTTTACCTGACAACTAAGCTATTTGCGCACGGGTTTGCTATTTATTTTAATATAAAGTAATTATTTAATTTTTGGATCTGGTCAAATGTGTTGCATTACTTTGAATTGAGTAGAAACGTACGTTAACTACCTTTTATTACCCGTCCGGTCTATTTGTAGACCGTATTTACAATACTGGAGTAAGCAATAAAAATGCAAAGTTTAAATTAAATAAATCACAATTTTTGTGAAGCAAGAATGGAAAACAATTATCAATATCACCCTCGGTGCACTCGGCTGGGTTTCAAACCCCGACCTCCATGTAACCGGCAAATCAGACAAGACGAGGATGATGCCTTAGTCCACGAGCCCCTGCATGTTTGTCAATGCAACCCTAAACACACTAATGCCACGATGACAAACAAGAGTCCCCTGCACGCGATTTCAGAAGTCGTGATGCTGCCATGGAGATTATTTCTAAAGAAAGAGATTCTTTACATCTGTTAATGAACACTAATAGAGCTTGGTGCAGACAGACGTTGAAGAATAAACGTTAAAACAGTGAATTCTTATAAAATACATTTTAAAATATATCTGTCTAGTATATTTTGGTAGAACAGGCCGTTTATTTTTTCTGGGTTTACTTGGACCTTACATCACCGACAGTTTACAAAAGTAAACTGATTTTGTCAGTGTTTTTGTATGTAATGGTAGGCCTATAAACTTAAGTACAGTCCAATTTTCATAGAAAGGACAGTTAAAAAAATACCAACATATGTTGTGTGGTCAATATTGAAGTATTGGTAATATCTATCATTAGTGACATCTACAACTTTACGTAGGTGGCGTACTTTTGTGTGTCAATGAACTAAGTTCATTTTGCCAAAGAGTAAGTGATATTAACTTTAGTTTAAATAGCGTAGCTAAATAAATGATCAAGTGATCCGATAGCAATCTTCTAGGTTTAGTTTGTGCTCAATGGTGTATCGGTAGAAGGGGGCACACCCCCCTTTTATAAAAAAAAATCCCTTAATCTTGTAACGAATGACTAGCACCTCCCTTACCCTATCTTCTATAGTACCTATTCAATAACTCTATAAACTAAACTCTAATGAGCAGAAAAGCAAGTGGCTTAAAACTATAACTCTTTAATATTATAGCCAGTTATTTGTATTACAATACCTATTTTTTCTAGTAAGCCCATGTAGGCATACATATTTAGCTACTATTTCTATCATAAGTGTCTTTTGTTTTATGCTTTTGGTATTCGAATTATAAATTTGTTAGTCCAAATTGTTTTTCTCCCCTTAAACTTTTAATTAATATTATTATTACTAGACATTAAAATAATTTCTATAAATTACCAATATTATTATTAAAATTATTATAAATTAAATTCTTGATTGAAAATTATTTAATTTATATTTTAAGAAACCTTTTAAAAATCAATCCCCTGACATTGGGCCCTAGATCCACCCTTTTTTGTGGTGAATAGGTTTTGTGGAAGAAATGCTTCGTCAATCTGCTTAAAAACTCTAGGATGATGTATTTTCCTAAACACACACACGCCCCCGCACCCTTGCACACTCACAGCAGGGCTAGGTGTGATGCTATACTCTGATAAGTCAGGATAATTTTATTTTGCATTGCATCTTACCAGGCCATTCGAATATTGACACTATTAGGTTAAAAACGAATATGGTAACATTTAGAGGAAGCGCACATGCATTTGCGTGGAGGGATAGTTGGAAAACATTAGGGGAAATCGCCCTCAGCACATCCAGCCTAGATTTGAGCCCCAAATTCTCCTTTCCCGTCAAAATAAACTAGACTAGGAAGACGCCTTAACCCACATTCTCAGGTAGGTAATTGATGATTTTGTTCGATTCTCAAATTGGTGAATTAAGAGGTGAATATTAGTCGATTTCCTGTCTCCAAATATAATGACTGACTTACAACAGGTTATGGCAACAAAGTGTAGTATTAATAAAAAGTTGATAAATTATATAATATAAATATTGATTCAAAAGAAAGCATATTTTGATGTCAACTGCACTAAATTATATTAGTTATAGTTTTAACTGTAACGTAAATGTGGGTACACTTCCTCTAAATTAAGCCTTACTAATCCCTAACCCATCAGTGCTATTAGTACATGGATGTAGAATCTGAAAAGTTAGTAAGACGCAGTGCTAAAAAAACAACAGTAAAGCATTTAATTCTTCCCACTAGATGAAGATACAAGATTGATATTGCCAATTTATTTTTTAAGAAATATACTGTTAATTTTAACAAGGATAGTTGAGAAACCACAATCTGGTGGGAAAAATAACCCAGATGTACCACAAAGGATGTTGATTCCCGTATTCCCAAGATGAGAGAGCACACCTCGTTCTGCAAGTACTCATTTATCTAGCATTGTTTACTCAGTAACAATAAGTATATTGACAATACAGCAAGCATCAATAAGTCTCAAGGTCAGGTTTCAGTCTAAAGCACGTGTGTGAATGAGAATGAAAGTGGAACCACACTACCGAGCGGAACTCTTCTCAATGTGAAAAATCACATTCATCTAAAATTTCTGCGATTCAGAACAAATCGCTCCCCAACATGAATATGTAATAATATGTACTTAGTTTTAAAATCGATTATAAATAGGAACCAAGGAACTATGTTAAAAGTATATCTAAAGATCAGTAAAATAATTGTCTGAAGGTTTCTAGGCAGTAAGATAACTTTGCCAACTAACGCTGCTAAAATATATTTAAGATCAGTATAAAATTAAGTGTCCGAAGGTTTCTAGGCAGTAAGATAACTCTGTTAAAAGTACATACAAGATAAGTATACAATTAAATGTTTTAAGGTTTTTAGAACAGTGAACCATATTAGCGTTAATAACGAATCATTTTGTAAATAATATTAGGCTATTAAATGATGCTAAATCAAAAATTAGCAAATGTGAAAATGTGTATTTAAATATTAAGAGTGGGATGGCACATAAAACCAAACGGCTAGAGTTCAAATCCATGTCTTGGGTGTCATTTTTCTATATTCATACAAATACTCGTTCAGAATGTAATCTGAAAAGACGTTTGTTTATTATATAGAACCGTTCGCGTGATGAATATACGAACTTATCCGTTGGCTGTGTTATGCTTAAGTCAATCCGATATTGTTCTCAAACCTCAGTGACCGAAGAGTTTGTTTGACTAAAAAAAAATAATCTTGTGATGTGTTGAAATTCTTATAAGTGTTCAATGCTCAAACTAAAAAAATAAACAATGACTGTAATATAGTTTTAAGAGTATTTTAATTTAGGATGCTACAAAGTGCTATTTCATCAGAGTTGAAATTCTAAATTTTTTTTTTTTTAAAAATAAACATACTATACATTTAGTTCCAGACGGTTCTATTTACTTGCCTCTAATAATAACATTTCCTAAGTTTCTAAGCCTTCCGCCTAATATGGTTTAACAGCGCAGATATTTTTGCGGAATATTTACTGATTAAATTAGCTTAGGTTTAGTCGGAAATGTTGAGAACCAGGACCAAGCCGTCCATTCCATATGACCTAGTCTAGGGGCTTCTAACTAGTGACTCGCCAACCACACGTGGCCCACTATGGTTTTTTTTCCTTCGTGGCCAACGAAGTTTCTTGGAAAAACACTCTACAATAGCAAAAGTAATGTTTTTGTCAAGAAACAAAGTTTTGACTTGTGTGTTAAAGTTCCTCTTAAGCTTCAATTGATGTTTATGTTTAATTTCTGTATTAAATCTGCGGTGTTATATTAACGTAACAAAGATAATATATTTTAGTAGGAAAATATATTCGATATGTAATCAAGCAGATTTAAATTACAACTTTTTTCATTAACAATTAAAATACCCGTTCTCGCTATTTCATGAGCTGACAAATATTAGCCTATTATGTTGCGGTCCACTAAAAGATTAGTGGATTAAATTGTGGCCCTCGGGCGCTATTAAGATGAAAATCCTTGGTCTAGTCCATATCTATAAGTGACAGGGAGGTGATATTTTGAATCCCGGACGCGTGTGCTGAAGGTGGTATTTTCTAAATGGTTTACTACTCTTCAGACAAATTCAGGTACATTTCCACTAAAACTATACCACCCTTAAATGTCCCCACCTTATCAGTGTACATATAAGGATAACCTAGCTGGGTGCAAAAACAACATACAAAGCAGCTACAGTGCAGCTGTTATTGAGAACCTTATTTGGAAATGTTACTGGATTCTTTTATGGGTCCATATGTGAGGCAATCAGCTTTTTTTACAGGTGTAGCCTAAATATTAATTTAACGTATGCATACATTAAAGTAAATCCAATACATATACAGGAAAACCACTGTTATCAAGATATTTGCTAAATACACTTTAGAAGATTTTTTTAAATTTCTTTAAGAGAATGATTCGGAATGGATCAACACACCGATATATTACTATTCTGTTTTTATAGTACCACGCCTTACTAACAATTCGGGTTATATCCATATGTATTAAATCAAGCTAATGAGCTAGGGATGAGGATGGTTGAATTTAGAGGTGTATCCGCATTTGCTTAGAAGGCGGAAAACCATTAAGGGAAAACCTCTCAGTACACCCGACCGGGATTAGAACCCTCATCTCCCCATCATCAGTAGTATAGTCTACTCTGGGAGTGACTCCTTATACCATGCGTTCATGAAAGTGGGGTTCTGTTAGTAAAATTACGTTTAATTATATGTCCTCAGTTATTGATATAACGTCATATTACCGAGTTATCCTTTTAAAATGCTATTATTAGTCTTTAAGTGATATTTTTATTTGATTTATATAGTCTTTTATTTAAAGGCAACACTATTCCACAAACGTCCATGTGATAATGGCACTGAAACAGGCCGTTGAACCATATTTGATAAAATTCCTTGATTAAACTGTTGGCTCGCTATATTTGAAGTGGAATTTCTAAGTGGTTTTTACTGTTAAATGAATAAAATTTGTTTAAAAGAAGTTTTTATCTATCTATAGTAATAAAAGTAAACGTTTGTCTGGAGTATATTCAAGTGTGAGGGAAATCAAAAGTAATGTTTACAAAATTAGTCTAAAATAATTGCAAGTATTAACCTCCTGTGGTTAGTCAACATTTGGTGTTTACTTTGAAAAAACTAAATAAATTATGTAGCCTGTATGGTATTTTGGAGTTTATTTCTTAAACAAATTATCTGCTAATTTTATAATTGCATGTAGGCTACTAGGAGTTTGTTGAATTTCAACTAACAGAAAGCAATGACATTTATAAATAGGAAACAACTAAAATAATACATTTGAGTAGAGCATTGGCATTCCAGAATTGATTAAAATTCCATCAGCTCTACTTATACAACATAGGAAAGTAAATATCTAGCAATTAGCTCTAGTGCTAGTAATATTAATATACATCAACTAGGATCGAAATAGGCTCGTCTAGGTATACAGTTCAACTAGGATCGAAATAGGCTCGTCTAGGTATACAGTTCAACTAACACTAACGACAGCAATGTGAATACATATTGTGTGTTGAAAACATCCCCTCCTAGATCTGCACTCAACCCCTCCACCAACAGACCATGAAGATCAACTAAGATGTTATTGTCTTTAACGACGCCTCTTGACAATGGTAATGGAGAGCACTTGTTTAGGGAGGGCCCCATGGCCCACTTGCTGACCCAGGTGTGGCTGTGGACCTGTCCTAGGTACGTGTGGGCCGTGGAATGATCTGGGCCAGGGTCTGCGGCCGAAATACCTCCCATTATGTTCAGGCGCGAGGCGTGTAGGTCTAATTCGACAAGACACCTTAATTAAACTGGTAGTAGGTTTGCTAACTGACCTATGAACCCCAGCTGGGCCGAACATTAATAATTCGTGATATTTGGTTTGAATCCTTCAATAAATGGTAAACTAAAGAAATGGGCACTGTTTGATATATTTATTTGAATCAAAATAATTATGGCCATCACTTTGATGGTAAAGTACAATTACAATTTACACTTACATCTGTTACCGTTTCCAGCCTGGGTCAGTTTTTTTTTATTCAAGCCATAAATTTTCCACTACCAGCTTGCTAGGCCTGTCGTAGCTTCATTTGCGTTGACTAGAACAGGTCATTAATTCATCACTGAAAGGGTAAACCCACATATCACTAATGATAAAATTTTTTCAGCCATGCTGGGAATCGAACCTGGGAACCTTAGCTCAGTAAACAAACACGCTACTGACTAAGCTAAGGTGTCAGACCATACGATCACATATCACTAATTTGCATTTAAAGATTTAGTGGGGACTTTTAATGTTGGAAGCCAAAGACGCGCTGAAGGCAATTTAACTTTTGTTGGCCGAAATAAATCAAATATTGCTTTAATACAAGTAGAGAGTTTAATTTTCTTCACATGCTGATATCAAAAGTTACAGATGAATATTTGTCACGAGCATAATTGTATTAGCTGACTAACTTTTTAAAAAAAGATAAAAAGTGATGAAATTCCAGAACACCTTTGACAGATATTTAAGAACTTATTAATTTTGGCCAAAAAAGTTAATATAAAAACTGAAAAACAAATACCTTAACTAACGTTTCCTATATTTCCATCAAAATCAGGTTATTCTACACATCAACCTAAGTTACACAACACTTTTTATAGTTGTTATGCGTCCACCCCACTTAACGCAGCGCTGCTCACTATCATGTCTTTCCCAAATGTAACGTTACTGCATAATATATATACACTATTTCATTCAAACCTGACTCGAAGGGGAAAAGGCCTATTCGTAATTCCCTAGAATATATATATATATATATATATATATATATATG
>CABFOW010000867.1:62113-72750 GCA_902141385.1 Timema californicum | reverse complement strand
AATTTTTTTTTTTCCAGTTTGAGTAGTGTGAAACAATATTTGTAGAGCCTGCATTACAATAAATATTTCAAGTAAATTTCTTTTACAAATCCATAAATATTTACACATGTAATTTTCCTAATACCTTTTTTGTTTGGAAAAATGTATAATCACACTATTTCGAAATTTTTATATAAATTTAATACAAGTCTACAATTTTTTTTAATTAGACAAATGAAATATTGGGGGACTCCTTAAAAAATTATATCCTAAAATTAAATTATCAAACGAATTATTTTTAGAACAAAATCAAAAATTCCTATTACTAATTTTTTCGAGATTTGTTAAAATCTTTGGGTCGAGTTCCATGAGGTACTAAAACTAGATTTGAACACTTATTATTGTCAAGTACTTTCACACCCCTAATATATTTTGCTATTTGCCATTCATGGGACGTAGTAGTGTTTCTGTGTTTCTTTATATTATGTTCTTATAGCATACAACACAAGGGTGTACTCACGAGTGGTGACAAGGTGAAAGGTCTGGAGGAAAGTCACTTTCATTTGCGCATAGAGTCAAAGAAAAGAAATTACACAATTTTATTAATAAAAAACAACCCTAAATGCACTTGACAAAATGATTCTAAACCTAATCTCTCCATTAACGTCGACCAAAGGCAATGAGAGTAAAGCGCCTTAGACCACACAGCCACCGGTGTGTATCATAATATTACAGCTGTCACAAGATTTATTTTTAGTGACTTTTGCATTTGTTGGCTCCTCGACATTTATTTTTGTATTTCTCTTCAAAGATTTGTCCGATGACCACCTGACTATAAACTTTGTAACAAGACGTGTTCGAGAAGAGTATAAAGATGTCTATATGACAAGGGTCACGTGGTATCCCACAAACTTGTTTCGAGAAGATTATAAACTCAAATCATCCGTGATGTTAACACTACTCGTTTTACACATAATATCAAGCCAAACAGAAGCTTCCGACACTTTTTGTTGTTTTTGTATTTTGAAATTATATCTCGATAGAGAGCACCTAAGAAAGAAACCTAACTCCAAGGTACCCCTCTTCCCAACCCTTTCCACTAGCTGTACCAAGGAGGGAGAGTAAGGGGGCATGACCCCCCTCCCATACACACACATTGTTGGTACTCTGGCGGTATGTGCGTGTGTCCTACAAGGTCGCTTGCAGCTACTCACACCCATACATGAGCTGACAGAGAGCCCCCCTGCTCACGTTGAACACCTGGTTGGCTTTTTTTACTACTCTCTTTAAAAGGATTTTTTATTCCCCTTTCAAAAATCCCCTTTTTTTCTCCGATACCTTTTGAATGATTGGAATGTGACGATCAGCTGGGGGCGAGGAAAAAACAACAGCGATAACAGAAGAAATAAAAACTTGGAAAGATAAAAAAAACTGTCTACCTGCTGGTTGCTCTGCGAGAGGAGAAGGTAAAGAATGAGAAAACCATTTGAAGAGAAAGATAGACGAAGCAGGGGAAACAAAGTAGCTCACCTTCACCTTGGAAGCACGGCGTAACCAAAACATGTGTGCAAGCACAGATTGCAGGCATGTAGCCTGGAGGGGGGGGGCTACTGTGGGGGTTTAGCTCTCCCCCCCAAATGTAAATCAGCACTATTTTATGGCTGCCATGGCGTAAGCTTACCTTTCAACCCTATCCTGAAAACACCGCCATTCACACCCTAACTTTACAACCAACCTCCTTCACATATATTTTCATATTATCCTTTCTGTGACGTCTTGGACTACCAAGAGTCTTGTATCTTCAGGTTTCTCAACTAAAATATTTTGTCCACGTATATCACCATCCATATGTGCTACATTACCCGCCCCACCTCAGCCTGCGCATGCTTGATTTGTCTTTAATATGCTTGGGGATGCATCCAGGCCAATAAGTTCTTCATTGTGTAACTTCTTGCATTCCGTTCGGTCATCCCTCTTGGGCTCAATTTTTTTTTTTTGAGTACTTTGTTATCAAGAATTGTCAATTTATTCTCTCGGTACAAAGTGAGAAACATCTGTAAGGAACAACGGGTATAATAATAGTTTGGCCAATTGTAAGTTTAATATTGAGACAGAAGACGAGACAACAGCTTACAAACTGAACAATAGCAAGTATTGCCTACATAAATGTTTTTTTCCCTCTTCCTGAACTCAATTCCTATAATGTTATCACTAAATGTAATTAAAATTAAAATGCCTCTCATCGAGAGGTTAAATAAAGATACGCTATTATTGAATCGTAGGTCATAATGTTGTCATTGAATTTTCTTAAGACAGTGTCTTACTATCCATTTGGGTTATACACCTATGTACTAATTATGCTAATGGTTTTAAGGATTAGAAAAGTTATATTTAGAGGAAGTATACTCATATTTGTGTGAAGGCAGAAGGGAAAAAAATTTGGAAAAAATCACTCAGTATACCCAAACAAGATTCAAACCTTGGTAGCCCAGTCTTCCAGCAGTCTGGTCTATTATAATTAGAACATTCGGCCATTAAAGTGGGTGGTGTTTTGTTCCTTTTCGTAATAGAAAACAACTGTTCACATATTTTGTGAGATGATTTACACATTTTGGGGAATCGATCTCTTGAACAAAGAGTAAAAATTGGGTACACACCCAAATAACGACCAATTCCAATTGTTTTTATATATAGCACCGCGTTTTACTAGCCATTCTGGTTATACACCTCTGTACTAATTATGCTAACGTGGTAAGGATTAGTAAAGTTTGATTTAGAGGAATTGCACCCAAATTTGAGTTAAGGGAGAGAGGTAAACAGTTTAGGAAAAACCACCCTCAGTGCATCCAACCGGGATTGAATCCCGATCACCCCATCTTCAGCAATCTAATATATTGTGAGAGTAGCGGCTTAGATCATGAGGCCACCAAAGGGGGTGTCAATGTTACACGTTCTATCTCCAACATTTTTTATAAGCTTGAGCTGCATTGTATGTTTGTTTATCAAAAGGCCCCATGTGAAATATTTTTATGGATAGGACCCCATGTGGTCTGCGGGCCGCAAATGACACACCTGCCAGAGTGAACTTAAACTTGGGCTATATAGATTGCATTTGCTACATTTAAATGGCATGAACTTTTTATTTAAGAACAAGTTAATTGAGATCTTTCCGAAACTGAACTAGTGCCACTTTGTTTTTTGTCACGAGAGACCAGCTTCAGTCTAGCTCCCACACTGTTTTATTGTTAAAAATATGTATTCTTCGTTTGTTCTGGTATGTTCCGTAAAAAGTTTAGTTCGTTCCGTTTTTTACAGGCCACATAATAATGGTGCTGATTGACAGCGTACAGCTGACAGGTTTGAAAAGTTACTAAAACAAATTATGTATCCTTACGCTGAACCAAATGATCTGCAAAAACATGTGTTTAGCTGCGGACACTTCTGACAGTCAAAATTTAGGTATATACCTAAATTTTGATTGTCATAAGTCAGCTGTGAGCTGTCAGTCAGCACCAAAGAAGCCATGGGACTATTTTAATCTTACTTAAAACCGTAGATAAATTTTGAATAAATCAAAACCCACTTTCGCAAGCTACAAATGCATTGTACGTATTTGTTATACATATGTTTAAGAATGTTCCTTAAAAATTTAAATTTGCTCAGCCAATGATATTTCAAATAATATGCTAAATTAACATATATTTAAAATATTTTAGATACAAAACTAGTTTAATTTTCTTACTAGATAATACATAAGATGAGAACCCTTTTAATAATTTTGTGCTATAATATTTTACGCGGAAATCATAATGATATATTTTACGAATAACTAAGAACCAAAGGCCGAGAAAAATTAATTAATGGCAGACTTGTTCTAAAATGTGATCCAAAAGAGAGGGGGGTATTTTATATCGAATACGAAATGGTGAAATAACGTATTTATGTTGCGTTTTGTCTGTACCAGCCCAATATAACCTCTCGGACATTGAATGGTATCTTGCCTTGCCGGAGGGAGTCTTCACAAGGTCTCCTTCCTCGCCTGATATGGTCATCCTTCTGCGCACATGTTCTCCCTCGGCATTTGCTACTTCATGAACTAGGGACCTTACGGATCGGGGCTCTATCAAGTACACTGATATGGTAGCAAATACATATAAAAAATATTCAAATAATCAACATTGTGCTAGAACGTTATTTCATCAACTTAGCTTGGCTGTAGGATCATTTTTGTACAAATGACGTTCTGGAAGTCTCTTCCTCCCGGAATACTAAAAAAAACCTACCCAGTTGGATTAAGGTTGGCAAAAGAGCCTTTAAGAAGGAACTTTCTACCAAAATATTACGATATTTTAATTTTCTTTAGGATCGTCATATAACAATATTTTAGTACTCTAGAATGTCGATATCTTAAAGGTGCGTGGGACCCACCTCGGTGTAGTTAGCTAACGTTCTAGTTTCATGTTGAGCTAAACTTCCGAGGACGGGGAGATCGAGGTTCGAATCTCGCTCGGGTGAACTGGAGTGGTTTTCCCTAATTTTCTTTCCACTTTCCCTCCACGCAAGTGCGGGTTCACTTCCTCTTTATCCAACCTTCTCAATTCCTAACCCACTAGCGTAATTAGGACATAAGTGTATAATCTGAACGGGTAGCAAGACGCGGTGCTAAGTATTAGTATTCTTAACGGCGCTACGTGTTTCAAGGTATCTAAATATTTTCCCTCCGAGGTATTTCAAGGTATCTAAATATTCTCCCTCCGAGGTATTTCAAGGTGTCTACATATTCTCCCTCCGAGGTGTTTCAAGGTATCTACATATTCTCCCTCCGAGGTGTTTCAAGGTATCTAAATATTCTCCCTCCGAGGTGTTTCAAGGTATCTACATATTCTCCCTCCGAGGTGTTTCAAGGTATCTACATATTCTCCTAAAGCTTCAAAACCCCTTTTAAAACTACTCAATTATCTTAACATTCCCTATTGCGAGTTTACTAAAATATTACTATTTGTTTGAAGAATACTAGATCTACATATTATGTGTTTAAGAACTTAAATAGATTTTATTTTATCACAAATATAGATGCTCAACAGTTATTGAATATTTAGTATGGGTATCACGGAATTTAACTAAGAACTTTTTCTTCGTTTTGAGCCCTTATGCTCAAGACTAATATACAATAAATAATTATGAAATTACTACGCGAGAAAAACTAAATTAAACGTATTTCCTGAATCAATTTTCTTAAGTTAAAAAGTAGTTTCTTATAAAAACGTAAACCGTATAAAACTTAGTTCGTGTTCCTTTCCACCCTAAAGTAAGCTTCAGCGATAACGCAGTAGGAAGGACAATTTAAAAAATACAGTTTGTCGGGATCAATATTTATAATATTTCATTAGATTACTAAAGTTATATAATATGAGACATCTTCAGATAACGACTTGTCATATGAACATATAAAACAAGCATCAGCAGCGTTTGTAACTGTGAAAACTATTTTAACTTCATTTTGTTTTCATTAGGATTTCTAAGCCTGTTTGTTCTTGAATTAGCCTTCAAGTAAATAAGTAATATAGTCCGATTTAAAGTGATTTAGGAGACGCGTGGGGGATAGGCTGGGTAACATAGTTGCCACATAGTGGGAGTTTGCGCGTTACCACTATGCAAGCATACTCAGTGATCAAGAGATCTGGCAACGTGCAGTTGTTGCCATGATACCTACCCTTCACGGATTGGTCGAACATGAAACGAGCCTCTAATTCCCATTCCGGCTGTGCTGACCTCAATCCCAAAGTAGTTTAAAACGCAGTATAATCGTAAATCTTTTCTGTGGAGGCTCTTTCCATGTCCCGGTGAGGTGAGGTGATGTGATAGTGAGTATAAGGGTGTGGAACCAGTAGAAACTCAAACCTAGCTTAAATCTAATTAGCAAAATCCTGGTAGGCGTTGGGGTAATTTTCCTTTAGGGAACAATACTCATGGTACCAGTTGGGAATCTAATCCTGGACCTCTAGGCTCGTAACCATGTGCACTGAACACTACACCACTGGGCCGATAGCCTTCAAGTAATAAGTGAACATGGAATTCCTTAATTCCCGAATGTAGAATCGTATACTATTTACTCCTCTTATCATCACCGTCCGAGAGAGAACCCTGGACTCGCGCTCACAATGTTTAGGTGCCCAAACTCAGGCAGACCCCAAGCTCAGCCCCAAGCAAGAATATGTATTTGTTTACTTTTGTAATAAAACTAACATTCTAAGTAAGACTATGGAGTAAAAAATAATGCATAGGGAAAAAACTTAGAGAGATAGAGTGAAACACAAGCCATGTAGACATATCCTATTTGAGGTATACAATATAGGCATGGGCAGATTCTTTTCAAATCATATTCATTGTTTCCTCTCACATTATCTACCCTAGAAACCATGGCAAGAAATAAATAAGTTTTCAATATATTCTCTTTTCTTTCTCACAAATATGGTAGTCCTGCTGATGCAGATATATGAACTGATGGGCGAGGGAAGTGAAGAGGGGGGAATACAGATTTTGTCAGGTACATCTCACGACTAACTGCGTATATACCATTCTCCATTGTTTCTTTGCACAGCGTCTGGGTATCCTTCAGGAATATCCACATATTTTCAATGATGAGTGAGGTTGAGTTGAGAAGACCTTCATTTTCGTAGAGGGAGAGTGGAAAACCATTTAAGAAAAAACATCATTACACCCGACTGAGAATTCTAATCGCGACTTCTCATGATTTAAAAAAAATACGAGCTTGACTCTCACCCCACGTGAGTGTCATACGTTGTTGTGGATCTAGAGTAGACTAAATTGAGTGATCTTCAGATGCTCTATATTTTTCAGTTGATATAATTATATAGAGTGTACCGTAACAGGTGGGACCTATTTCAGCGGCCGACGGGAGAGACAAATGCAACGAAAAAATAGTCAATTCACATGTGTCCCATTTGACCTTGTTTCCGAGTTACAGCCAAGTGAATCCATTAAACTCTATCTCTCTACCTGTTAACTAGGTATGTACTATGGGCTATTTCTAGTTATTCCAAACGCCTAGTATTTTTAAAATAGTGGGGCCCTCTATGATACGACGACTGCAGACCAATTGTGGAAATTTTGAGAACTTCCTATAACGTCCATCAGCTTTACATTACTAGAGTACAAATATGACTAACTTTGACACAAGGTCAAATGGAACATGTTTATATGAACTATTTTGATTGCGTTTGTGTCTCCTGTCTATAATTAAAGTTATGGTATATGCTTTTCAACTACCTACACACAAATATTGATACACTTCCTTTAAATCTAACTTTACTCACCACTAACATACTAGCATGAATAGTACATATGCATATATCCCGAACGGATAGTGAGACGTGGTGCTTGAAAAAGAATAAGAAAGGCATTTTCTGGCATAAAAATGCTACAGAATCTTACTTTCACGTATTCATACGTCAAGTCATGTGTGCAGCTGTCACTTTTATAGAGATTATCAATACTGAAAAAACCCTGCTAATACTCTAGTAAAATGCAATCAATCTAGGTCACAAAAACTATATTTTCTATGGGGCCTTTCCTATGAAAATTGGCCTGCAAGTGTAATTTATTGTGTATCTTCTTTAATATTTGAGCTGAGATTGTCTATTATTTGCTTCAAAAATTAAAAAAAAAACACACTATATAATGAGGCATTACACATGCTTGAACACGGTTGAGGGTAAAAATGAGTTCAGTGTAGGTCGCCTAACATTAAAGCGAACACACATATGCATATCGACTGAGTGAAACAATCATAACTTTCTCTAGTTTTGTGTTCCCCACCCTCACCACGATGTCCACCAATATTAAATTAATTTACACCCCTTCCTTATACGTTTTAGAAACAGTATTATAGCATGTAGAATATCACTAACACTTTTTTATAAATAATGCTGCCAAATTATTCACGATTACAAAATAATCAAATAAAGTTTTGATAAAATTAATTATTCAAATAGCTATTTTGTGCGGGTATCTCTCTTTGCAAATTAAACTTTTAATTTACTGGTATTTTAATTGAAGGTAACAATTTCTTATCAATACAATTCTCGATATTAAATAAACGCACTCACGCCCTCTAAGTTTTTCATGGGTGAGCACCACACACGATATTTATCTGTAAGTAGTCCAGTTTGAGCAGAATAATCGCCCACTGGACATGTATGAGAGGCCCCTTCCTACACTACAGCCAGACAGGGCCCCCGAGACGCTTCCCTCTTAGGAAACTTGCTCAGGTCTGGCTTATACTGCTTGTTTACTCTATGGATCACGGCTTGCTGGGTCACACTCTTGCAGAACCTCGCTTGATCGAGGTGGATCAATGCTTGCTGGGTCACTCTTGCAGAACCTCGCTTGATCGAGGTGGATCAATGCTTGCTGGGTCACTCTTGCAGAACCTCGCTTGATCGAGGTGGATCAATGCTTGCTGGGTCACTCTTGCAGAACCTCGCTTGATCGAGGTGGATCAATGCTTGCTGGGTCACTCTTGCAGAACCTCGCTTGATCGAGGTGGATCAATGCTTGCTGGGTCACTCTTGCAGAACCTCGCTTGATCGAGGTGGATCAATGCTTGCTGGGTCACTCTTGCAGAACCTCGCTTGATCGAGGTGGATCAATGCTTGCTGGGTCACTCTTGCAGAACCTCGCTTGATCGAGGTGGATCAATGCTTGCTGGGTCACTCTTGCAGAACCTCGCTTGATCGAGGTGGATCAATGCTTGCTGGGTCACTCTTGCAGAACCTCGCTTGATCGAGGTGGATCAATGCTTGCTGGGTCACTCTTGCAGAACCTCGCTTGATCGAGGTGGATCAATGCTTGCTGGGTCACTCTTGCAGAACCTCGCTTGATCGAGGTGGATCAATGCTTGCTGGGTCACTCTTGCAGAACCTCGCTTGATCGAGGTGGATCAATGCTTGCTGGGTCACTCTTGCAGAACCTCGCTTGATCGAGGTGGATCAATGCTTGCTGGGTCACTCTTGCAGAACCTCGCTTGATCGAGGTGGATCAATGCTTGCTGGGTCACTCTTGCAGAACCTCGCTTGATCGAGGTGTATCAATGCTTGCTGGGTCACTCTTGCAGAACCTCGCTTGATCGAGGTGTATCAATGCTTGCTCGGTCATTCTCTTGGAGCAACTCGCTTATTCATTGTGGCTCAATGGTTGCTTTGCTTTTTGGGTCATTCTCTTGAAGAACCTCGTTTGTTTATAGTTCTCACGGCTGGTTTTTGCTTATTGGATCACTCTTTAAACAACAGGCTTGATCGCGGTAGCTCACTATATGCTTTGATTGTTGGGTCATTCTCGTTCGTTCTTCATTATTACGCTTGCCTGCTTAAATAGGGATAATTGATTGCATTTTTCAGAAGTTCACTCTTATTTGCTCGGTGGCGCGCTTTCATTGATCAGAAGGTCATTCACTTGCTCAATTAGTGACTAATTGATAAGATTATTTAGATGGTTCACTTGCTTTGACGAGTGTCATTTAACTTATTACATGCCTTGCTCAGCGTATCTTTGATTTGCTTGATGGTGCAATTGCTTCTTTTTCTCATTGCCATCCTTTCTTTGCTTGGCGCCTCATTTGCTCAAATACTCATTTGCTAGCTTTACCCAAGGTTTCACTTTCAAGATAAATAGTTCTTAATTTCACTTCATTGCTCAGTGCCTCACTTGACTCAATGGTTCAAAGTCTCACTTTCTTGCTTTGCTCAACGTGTCACTTACTTTATTCCTCTAATAATTAACGTATCAATTCTTTGCTAAATTGTTCATTCCTGGCTTGTTTCGTGATTAGTATCATTTGCGATTTACCTATATTGATACATTTACCTCTATATTTTCCTCTTGAAGCGCTGTTCATATAATTAAGTTCTCCAAACTTTACCATGAATAAAATTTAATTGCTTTGATTGAACGTTATCTTTATATTAAAACCCAACAATGTACAATCTAATAATAGGATCGTTCAGATCTTGGAAACTAATCTGGGAAAACTAAGCCCAAATTTTCTTAGGAAAAGCGCTTTATGACTACCATAAAGACTACCAGACCTAATTTCTCGTATCCATACGTGTGATTTTAAAAAAAATTAATTTCTTTATATCGTATGTAATCTATTTTTTTACCTGTTCAGGTTATAAGCCTAGACATATCATAATTAGTCTAATGGAGTAGGGATTAGGAAGGAAGCATTTTAGAGGTAATATACCCACATGTGAGTGGAAGGAGTGAGGAAAACTATTTAGGAAAAACCACCCTCATTAGATCCTACCTGTATTCGAACTCTGATCTTCCCGTAATTTGTATGGTGAATGCTTCCTATGGTAGGCAAGAAGATTTTCTTGGTAGGCTGTATTCCCTGTTTCCCAAAGTCTTTTTGACCCAAGTGAAATAAAAAAATATATATATTAGATTTCTTATAAACTTATTACAGTAAAACCTTATTAATTCTAAATAATTGGGAGTGCAGCTGGTTCGGCTTAGCAAAAACTCGGATTAAGCATGAGAGTACTTATTATTATTATTATTATTAGCACCACGTCTTACTACCCGTTCGGGTTATACGCACTTACGCTAATGTGTAATGGTAGGGTGATTGTGAG
>CABFOW010000867.1:16831-41569 GCA_902141385.1 Timema californicum | reverse complement strand
GGAGGGGGGATTTCTAAGAATAAACAAACCAAATCTCGTCGCACCTGCACTAGAAATAAGTCATAGCGTGAAGGTATTATAATATCGGCGATATTATTTTAATTTTTACATAGGGATGCACATACATGCTACTTATTATTCCTCTTTAGTGGTTTATTTTGCGCACAATTCATATTTTTCATTTTTTGTGGAGTTTTTTTTCGAAATTTTACTATATCAAATAGACTAACTTTATAATATAAATTAATTAAGTTTCCTTTACTAAGATTATTTTTTTAAATACTCCAAGAAAAATATATGATTTTGCACTGAAAAATATGATTAATTAAAAAAAGTTCACTTGAAAAATATGATTAATTTAAAAAAGTTAATTTTTAGTTTTTATCCATCACTTTTTAATTTTAATTGAAAAAATATGAAAAAATGGAGCAGTTTTTATTCTAAAAAATTGCATAAGTTAATAATTAAAAAAATTAGTTTTATTTTAGCGCCCAGTTGTCCTGGCGCCCAGTTGTCCTAGCGCCCAGTTCGCGCGCGCCCGGTTGGCGGCGCCCAGTTGTCCTAGACCGTCTATAGTTTTAACAAGATCTGCTTACCCTGTCGACATTCCACGACACGGCACTCTTGATAACATAGAGTCAGAGTCAGTAGCTAACGACGTAATAAAATAACTCTATGGCGTGAAGCCGTAAGCGAGTTATGTCAACCGAGCAGCCGCCATTATTAGTAATGATAGTGCTAAAATTCGCGGTCGCTTACGGCTTCACGCCATAGAGTTATTTTATTAAGTCGTTAGCTACTGACTCTGACTCTATGTTATCAAGAGTGCCGTGTCGTGGAATGTCAACAGGGTAAGCAGATCTTGTTAAAACTATAGAATGTCCTCACCCACTCAATCCCAATTCGAACAATCTCACATGAGAATGTATGTTCGTCGATACCCGACCAATGAGTGTCTTACTGGGCTATGAGAACAATTTACAGGTACTGTTTAAGCTAACTCGTCTTACCCTGGCAATATTCCATGACACGCCACTGTGCACTAAGAAATTGAAAGTTCACTGTCACACTTATCTGTCACCTATCCCTACATATAGCTATTACACAATATGACTAAATTGTGCGTTTATGTCGTACCATCAATTTATCATAATAACTAGAATTTAAATTATTTTTATATATTTTATTATTATTATTATTATTATTTAGCACCGCGTCTTACTACCCGTTCGGGTTATACGCTTTAGGTACTAGTTACGCTAATGGAATAGGAATTGGGAATGTTGAATTAGAGGGAGTAAACCCGCATTTGTGTGGAGGGAGAGTGGAAAACCATTTAGGAAAAACCACCCCAGTTCACCCGACCGAGATTCAAACCTCGATCTCCCCATCCTCAGCAGTCGAGCTCAACACGACAAGCGCGTTAGCCAACTACGCCACCGAGGCGGGTGTTTTATACATTTAAAATATAAATAAACAAGATGGGGAATCATGAAAAAAATACTTCACTAATCGTTTTATACTTTACGTTAGTAGTTAACTATCAATATATGAAAACAAAATTTAAAATGTCTGTGTTATTGTAATAGTTAAATACATATCACTGCAGAAATGTCATATCATTCCGAAAACGTATATACCTCTAACTTGAAAATGTATAATTGTTTTTATAAACATGTTGTGTGGGAATAAACAATGCGTTCTGTTGGAAGTAAATATTAAAGGCATTACTGTATCATTACTCATAATATCCGGCTTTAAATTCATAAACGAATAAAAATTGAAAATACAAATTACCTGAAATTATAACAAAAAAGATACTATATTAGCTAAAAAATATGCCTAAAAGATAATTTTCATATTGTATCAGGTGTTGTATAGTTTTGTATCTCGTCCGAATCATAATATTTCCACAATCACCCTACCATTACACATGAGCGTAAGTGCATATAACCCGAACGGATTGTAAGACGCAGTGCTAATTAATAATAATAATATTAAAAATAAAAACTTTTATTTGAAATATATATTTATAAAACTAATAATTTCTTAGTAATTGGCAAATATATTAATACAATTTTGTGAGTTTTGGTTGTATGGATATACTACTTAAGTTTTCACGTAATAATTATCTAATGCCATAGAGTGAGTAAATAACTAAGTCTCTCAAAAAGTTTATATTATTTTTACTTTAATCTCTTAGGAGAAATTTTTGTACAGCAATGATCTCTCTCTTTTATTTTAGACTTAAGGCCAGTTTCATAGTCAAATTTAGTACGCCTCAAGTACGGCGCTACACTAAATACAAGACGACACCTACCTAGACCACAATGGAATGGGCCGTTCTCGCATAGGAAACTGGCCCATTCCATTCTGGTTTAGGTAGGTGTCGTCATTAACTTAGTGTACCGCCGCACTCGAGGCGCTACACTAAATTCATGACGACACCTACCTAAACTCGAATGGAATGGGCCAGTTTCTTATGCGAGAACGGCCCATTCCATTCTGGTTCAGGTAGGTGTCGTCATGTGCTTAGTGTAGCGCTGCATTTGAGGCGTACTGAATTTGACTATGAAACTGGCCCTTAATATTCAATATATACATTTTTTATTGGTCTAAATTTATAAATGAATAATGTAATAACAATGCAATAACCATAAGATGTGCAACCTCTCATAAAATGTATATAATTTTAATTGGAAGTTGAAATTTTAATACGAAGTATTGAACCTTGTGGACCCAATATTGATTTTTTTTTGTCCAAGTATACAAATAAGGACTTTAATTATTTAAAAATAAAATTATATAATTTAAAACTGGGAGTAAAAAAGTTTTACGCAAGTATAACGCGATTTTTGCTCGGGTTTGCTAGTGAATATTGTTTTGTTTCACATAATTATATTACCAGTTATGAGTAAATATCTCCAATTTTAAACAATGGAGTTAGAAAGTCTGTGCGGAGTTCCATACCATTTATTTTTTAACGAAGTCAGTGCTAACATGCTCAAGAGAGTCTACCGTATTTTAAAAGTTTTCTCACAATATTTTACATCTAATTGATAACACAAAGTGTTGAGGCACACTTTTAAATGTGGTCTAAATAATAAAACGAGACTTTACAACATAATAATAACCATTTATATTGGTAGACAATTTTTGAAATCCGAATTTATATTATGCCAAAATTTGAACAGTAATAATTAATTTTAATCGATTAATTTTGAGACAAACAACACGGGTACAATATGCTGTTGATAAAAAGACTTTTATGAATGTCAACTGAACTAATGGAACTTCTTTATTAGGCCTAACTACACCGGCGAAGCTTGAAGAAGGTCTGATATGTTTGCAGAAGTCTGCAAAAACCTCTTCCATCTCTTACCAACAGTCTTCCTAAGACCCCACTTTAAAATGCCCTCTTTTTGTGCGGAAATTTCTTGTCTTTATCGACGTCAAAATTTAAGTTAATTTTCCCCACCTAACAAGTGCCTGTCTTCCTGACGTCAAATGCGTCGACTCCCCAATTTATTCGAAGCTAATTCTCAACAAAGATTTTCTTTTTGCCCGTGAAGAGCCTGAATTTACGACATAAACTCTTAACGATAGTTTTATTATGAGTAGAATCCCCAATCTCTCCAACATTAATTCTCAACAGATGTGCATCGGTGGCCACATGGTCTAAGTCATCACTCTCGTAGTAGACTTGACTGCCGAGTATGGGGAGTTTAAGGTAATATTTTCTTTGTTTGCGTAATTTTGAAGTCACCTTTAAGCATTTTTTAAAAGTCATTTTAAGGCATTCATGTCGAAAAGGTGTATTTTAAATACCGCAGATATTTCATAATTTCATAAATGCTCACACATAAATTTTATCAAGGTATAGTTTTCGGAATGAGAACAAGCGTGGATTCAGGAGAGAGAGAGAGATAGAGAGAGAGAAAAGGGGAGGGGGGAGTCGTCAAAGGGTCAGTTGACTCCCCTGTGAAAGCTAGAAAATTAATACAAAAAACAAAATAAAAGTTCAAATTTTAGAAAGAAAATACAACACACACAAATTATACACTTTTGTATCTGTTTACGCTCGGAAACCTCTTAAGCTGGGTCCACAAGTGCATTTTTATTCCATGGTTCGACATGACTCACGCAAGTGTGAAAAAATATTCATTTTCATGTACGAATATATGTCGTGCATAGCGAGTAACGAACATTGCTCCGCATAGAGATGGTAGACTACCTCACTTCAAAGAAGACTAATAATCGCTATAAAGAAGTTCATCCACGAACACCCAATATAGAGTATGTGTGGACGGCAGGAGTGGTGGAACTGTGGGGGACTCTGACCCCCGGAAATAATTTACCCCTCCCTGGAATAAATACCCTCTCCCCCAGATATATTTCAAATCCTCTTATATTATTGAATATGAATCTGAAAGATTACCTTAAATCAAATTCCAAATGACTTATTGATGCATTCTTTTGTCATAAATTTACCGGAGAAAGATATAAACATAAAACTACACTTCTGGATGAGATATACAATTTTTCCAGGATTGTAGTGATACCACTCTAAATACTAAAATGATTCTTAAATGTTTTAAGTATATGTGGGGGCTAGTGAATTGAGGGTTTTTAAATTTCCAAAACTTACACTTTCTCATATAGTGTGCGTATTAAAGGTTGGGGAAGAAAACAAAAAATAAGATATTTGTGAACTACACATAAATTATTTATATTAGTAAAAATAAAAATAAAAATTCTTATTTATCATGAACCCAATTTATAAGGTACTTTTTCAAATATTTCCAATTTTCTAAGGTTTTATGAGAGTAAACTACCGTAAGATTACTTTATTCTAGAAAATTAACATACAATATTTATTATAACGTAAAGTATTCTCCAAATATAAATTTCTAAACAAATTGTTTAAGCGATTCAAAAAAATCTATTTTCTCAAAACTTCGTCATAAGTAGACTACTATTAAATTTTAAGAGAAAAACAAATATATACAAATATTTATAATATAAACTACTAAAGATACCTATTTTAAACCAAATCGCTAAAGCCATTTATTAAAATTGTCGAATTAAAAAAACACGAGTCATCAGTAAACTATTCTTAAACGAATTTTCACAAACACACACACACAAAAGACGTTCATAGTTTAATGTGTTATGTCACACATTCCCTGGATTGAAAAATTGAAAAATCACTCATTAGTAAAAAGAACTACCCCTTAAAGGATTACTAACCAAAATACAAGTATTCAGGATTATTTGTCATGTAAAAACACCCTCTAATTATCAATTTTAAACAAAATTGTTAAAATCGTTTTTAGCTAATCTGTAATCTACCTACCCTTAATTTTAGAGTTAGGGTCAAAATAATAAAAACGTCCCTATAACATCTAAATAGTTATCAAGTTTCAAATAAATACATCAAACCGTTTCAGATCTATCGCCAAGGACAGACAGACATACATACACGGGGAGGAGACAGAATTGTAAAATCCAACTTTTTTTGATTCGAACATACATAAAATGTAAAGATTCATCATCATTTTGAGGTAGAAAACTTTTACGATGACAATTCTCTCTTGATATGAGAAGGCAAAGGGTATACACTATAATATCACAAAAAAAAGATTTCTAAGATCGATCTATGATGGTGCCCATTTCCCCAAAGACATTTTCCCAACTATTCAATTAAGTGCATATTCTAAATGTACACTATTCAATCACTTAGAGGGGGTGGTGGTGGGGGTGGGGGAAGGCAACCGCATTGGTGGATACGTGGACTAAGTGTCAGGCTCATCCAGTCTGATTCGCCAATGGCATAATGTACAATAATAGTAAGTTAAATGCAGAGTTTAAATTAAACACATATCAGTTCATTACGGTACTGAGCTAATGAGTATTGTAAGGAAAATAAATCTGGCAGAAATTATTTTCTAAGAAGTGTACTTGATGTGTATTATTTATTATTATTATTATTATTATTATTATTATCAGTACCACGTATTACTACCAGTTCGGGTTATACGCACATACGCCAATGTGTAATGGTAGGGTGATTGTGAGATGCAGTTTAACGTGGCATCCTAACCATGGTGTAGGCCTGGCATTCCTCACATTTACAAGTTGTGATTAATACATGTCTTGTCATAGGTGATGGATGGGTTTGGCAATCTGCTAAATCTGTGCCGGGACCGAGGATTGAACCCCGCACCACCAGCACAGAAGTCCGACACCTTACCCCTAGACCACCAAGTCACCTTTTATGTGTATTGTTACAAGAGCTTTTGTCATTGAAACAAACATGTCTTTTCAGATGACATTTTGATGGAGTGTCAGTGAAAATAGAGAGGACATTTGGAGAGGAGTTTGAAACCTGACTAATAATGTGTGCGGAGTCTGGTCGCCCTCCAAGCACGCACGTTGCCGGTGCTGTGGGACGGCAACTTGACATAGCGCTGTACTGCTCCAGTTGCCACCGCGAGCTGTCGAGTGGAACCAGCCACACCTCTTCCGGCTCTACGCTGCAACAAGTCCGTCACTCAACACTCAAGAGCGGATCCTACCTTATAGCCAGAGGAGGTCACTCACCCTACACTCACTGAGCATTCTGGAGGGACTTGTATCATTTTGCAGAATGAGGTAATCTCCTCAGCACCCTCTAGCTGAGCATTCTGGAGGTACTTCTACTATCTTGAATAATGAGGTAATCTCCTCAACACCCTCTAGCTGAGCATCCTGAAGGGACTCCTACCATCTTGAATAATTTGGAGGGACTTGTATCATTTTGCAGAATGAGGTAATCTCCTCAACATCCTATAGCTGAGCACTATGGAGGTACTTCTACTATCTTGAATAATGAGGTAATCTCCTCAACACCCTCTAGCTGAGCACTCTGAAGGGACCTATACTATCTTGAATAATGAGGTAATCTCCTCAACACCCTCTAGCTGAACATCCTGAAGGGACTCCTACCATCTTGAATAATGAGGTAATCTCCTCAACACCCTCTAGCTGAGCACTCTGAAGGGACCTCTACTATCTTGAATAATGAGGTAATCTCCTCAACACCCTCTAGCTGAGCATCTTGGAGGGACTCCTACCATCTTGAAGAATGAGGTAATCTCCTCAACACCCTCTAGCTGAGCATCTTGGAGGGACTCCTACCATCTTGAAGAATGAGGTAATCTCCTCAACACCCTCTAGCTGAGCACTCTGAAGGGACTTCTACTATCTTGAAGAATGAGGTAATCTCCTCAACACCCTCTAGCTGAGCACTCTGAAGGGACCTCTACTATCTTGCAGAATGAGGTAATCGCCTCAACACCCTTACGAGGTAACTCTTCTTGTGATAGCAAGCTATCATCTCATCACCCCCTAATTGAACATCATGTGATGAGTAATATCTTATTTAGCTAGGTGTTTAAATTTTTACTCATTTTATATCGCCGGTTATACCGGTTAGGGTGGTTTACTCTAGACTGTAAGGCTTCAATTTGATTCCAGGTAGTGTTAACGATGTATAAGTTTAAGTCCTATTTCCTAATACTCATATTTCAATTTCTGGCACCATGGTTGGACGTTTAGTGCTATGTACTGCTTTACTATTAGATCAAACTATTTAGTAATCTCTTGCCATTGTTAATAAAGACCTGACCTTATAGACCTGGCCAACAATCGATTTACCTTTACGAAAGCAGACTAATGCTCACCCAATATATTCTTCAATGTGTTGATAGCTTCATTTGTGTTAATTATTGAAAACATATTGTAAGCATTTAAATAATTTATTTTAAATAAAATATAGTTGAATCCCAAAGCATAACATTTTAATCCTATAACATGGGAGTCGTGTTCCAACAATAAGTGACTCTTGTTTCAACAGTAAGTGAATTCTGTCCCAAAAATCACAATAGAACTATACTCCTCTAATAACGGAAGAAAGGTGATAATGTTTTGGCAGTGGGTGTATTTTTTGTCCATATAGGAATAAACTACGAAATTAATCGATTCCATTCCAGATAGTATGTGGATCGTGCCCCAAAAGGATTTTTTTTAAAAAAGAAATTGAAGATTTTCTGATATCAAGCTTATTTTTTAAAATCTGTATTAATAAAATGAAGAGCTTGTGTATCTGTCTGTTATGAGCACTGTGCAATATTTATCTTAGATAGAGGTCTGAAATTTAAATATTAGTAGACCTTGTGCACGTCAAACCTGGAATTTAAATTTTTTTATTTGATTTTTTAAAATTAACTATAAACTGAGTCGGAAGAAATAAAATGAAGAGATTTTTTTCTGTCTGTTTGAAGTAGATTAAAGAGTTGCCAAGGATAACTACGGGTAAACGCCTGGTACTTGTGCTAATGTCAAATATGGAGAGGTTTGTTATATGAAGTTCAGAATTCTCAATGATAATTCACAACCAGAAGTTTTAGTGAGTTAAAAATATTAAATACAAACAATAGCTAGAGATGTATTTGAGAAACCTGTGTATTGAAAAAGTTTGCTTTTGTCACCGTAAGAATACGTGGTTTGTAGAGAAATAAGATAAAAGTTTTCTGAAGATATTTGAAGGGGGAACAATTAAAAAATATATTTTGTTTCATTAATCAATGGTTAATATTAGTATACAGCTTAACCAACTAACTTAGTTTTTGAACATCTACTCTACTCATTTCTCCGGCTGTCAAATCATCTGGGTTGAGGGAGAAGCCCCAATTTCACCATATGTAATTTATTAACCAATGTCTGGAGTTGAACTAAACCCCATTAACTCAACAGGCAAAGGTTCTACCAACTGATCTAAGGAGTTGGAAAATCAATGAACTAATCATTATAAAATATAAAAACGCGGTTCATTAAAACATATAATAGTCATATCCTGTTATTTACGAGATAGGAGATGGTGCTATACCATATCCCTATAGTAATATCACCATATACATATTTTTTAGAATACAAATACAATACAATTTATTAAATAATATAGAGTTTCCTGCATTTATATTATAAATTAACTATAAACTGAGTCGGAAGAAATAAAATGAAGAGATTTTTTTCTGTCTGTTTGAAGTAGATTAAAGAGTTGCCAAGGATAACTACGGGTAAACGCCTGGTACTTGTGCTAATGTCAAATATGGAGAGGTTTGTTATATGAAGTTCAGAATTCTCAATGATAATTCACAACCAGAAGTTTTAGTGAGTTAAAAATATTAAATACAAACAATAGCTAGAGATGTATTTGAGAAACCTGTGTATTGAAAAAGTTTGCTTTTGTCACCGTAAGAATACGTGGTTTGTAGAGAAATAAGATAAAAGTTTTCTGAAGATATTTGAAGGGGGAACAATTAAAAAATATATTTTGTTTCATTAATCAATGGTTAATATTAGTATACAGCTTAACCAACTAACTTAGTTTTTGAACATCTACTCTACTCATTTCTCCGGCTGTCAAATCATCTGGGTTGAGGGAGAAGCCCCAATTTCACCATATGTAATTTATTAACCAATGTCTGGAGTTGAACTAAACCCCATTAACTCAACAGGCAAAGGTTCTACCAACTGATCTAAGGAGTTGGAAAATCAATGAACTAATCATTATAAAATATAAAAACGCGGTTCATTAAAACATATAATAGTCATATCCTGTTATTTACGAGATAGGAGATGGTGCTATACCATATCCCTATAGTAATATCACCATATACATATTTTTTAGAATACAAATACAATACAATTTATTAAATAATATAGAGTTTCCTGCATTTATATTACGAAATGCTTTTATATTACTTTTAACTCCCTCCCTCTCCCTTTACCATCGTCCTTCATGTAACATCAAGTAGATATTTATCCTCCCCCCTCAAACCCGTGTTACGTAACATTTCCCATCAAGAGTGAATGAAATTATTTCATAGGTAAGCGTTTTCGTGACACTAAAAAAAGGGAATAATTTGTACTAAAACTCAAAATAAAGTTTGTTTTTTAATGATGCAAATATGAATAATTATAATATTATTATTATTATTTTTACAACATTAGAATGTATAATATTTGTGCTACGTATTACTGTAATGTACCCCCTCATGTAACACCATTAGACATCCAAACTACCACATTCCCTGTCATCAGCGTTACGTAGTTAATGGATGACTCCTAAAATCGAGATTGTCAAAACAGACAGGCGACGAACATGTTGATTGGTGCATTTCATGAAAGTATATTTAGTGGCATCCAACCCGCCCTGACCAGACCATTTCTCTACCCCAAGTCCGATGTGGTGAAGCCAAGGCCGTAGCTGGGGAGGGGGGGGGACTGGTGATTCAAACCCCCCCGCGAAATTTTATGAAAAAAATATATATGGCTTTATTTATGGTTCAAAAAATATCAAAATTAAGATACAAATACAAATTAGGAGGCTGTGTTACCATAAAAAGAACTTCAGAGAGCTTTGAGAAGTGTTAAATATTTAGAAATTCTCCTAGCCCACTTCTCAGCGTTTCAAAAAGTGTTTAATATTTAGAAATTTTCCAAGCCCTCAGCATTTTGGAGGTTATTTTACCATGAAAAAACCCACTTCAGAGAGCTTCTAGAACTGCTTATCATTTTAAAAAATTTCTAGCTTCCAGCAATTGTGCCCACCAACCCCTCCACCCCACCCTGAAACTATTGGCTGGCTACAGCCTTAAGCGAACCAGTTTTTCAATACCGTTTCTTCAAGAAGTTGGCTTCTCAACCATGAACGCTCAACGGCAGTGCCAGAGTTGTCAGAAACTCGGCAAAGTAACACTCCAGACAATTAACGAGGTGTGAGCTGCATTGCACCGTGGACTTCCTGAAAAGTTATGGCTGGGGCATACCTTACTCAACAGTACAGTTTTCTTAAGAATGACATTTTGAAAAACACATATTATTTTATTTTCGTAAATTTTGACACTGGAATCTAACGTTTACATCTATTACTGTTTCCAGCTTGTGGCCTGTGTCAGTTTTTTATTTTTTATTACTAAGCACCGCGTCTTACTAACCGTTCGGGCTATACGCTTTAAGTACTAACTACACTAATGGATTAGGAATTGGGAAGGTTGAATTAGAGGAAGTGAATCCGCATTTGCATGGAGGGAAAGTGGAAAACTATTTTAGGAAAAACCACCCCCTGTTCACCCAACCGAGATTCGAACCTCGATCTCCCCGTCCTCAGCAGTCGAGCTCAACACGACTAATGCGTTAGCCAACTACGCCACCGAGGCGGGTAGTTTTATATTCAAGCCATATACTTTCCACTACCGGCTGCTTAGGCCTGTCGTAGCTTCGCGTGTCTTATAGTCTAACTTAAGACTAGAACAGTCACGACAACCAGTCCCCGCCGTTAATTTATCAATGTGAAAGGATAAACCCATATTTTAATAAATGATAGATTTTCAGCCATGCCAAGAATCGACTCCAGGACCCTTAGCTCAGTAGGCAGACACGCTACTGACTGAGCTAAGGTGTCAGTCATAGGAATTTAACGCGGGATCGAGTCATGTGTCCAGGTGTCATTTTCAAAAATTTACTAATATGGCCCTATGTTATTATTATTATTATCACGTCTTACTACCCATTCGGGTTATACGCACTTACGCTAATATGTAATGGTAGGGTGATTGTGAGATGAAATGGAGGACCTACAGTTTGACGTGGAATCCAAACCACGATGGAGGCCTGACATTCCCCACATTCACAAGTTGTGATTAATACCTGTCTTGTCAGAGGTGAAGGAAGGGTTTGGCAATCAGATAAATCTGTGCTGGCACCTAGGATTGAATCCCGGACCCCTAGTACAGAACTCTGACACCTTACCCCTAGACCAACAGCTCACCTGATATGGATGTACTAAATATCATGTGTGATTTCCTAAGCTTTACTATTCTTGTACAATTTTTTTTAGCACCACATCTTACTACCAGTTTGGGTTATACGCTTATCTACTATTACAGGTAATGGTTTAGAGATTAGGAAGGTTACATTTATAGGAAGTGCAAATGCATTTGTATGGAAGGAGAGTGGAAAAGATTTTTTGGAAAACCACCTCCAGTACACCCAATCGAGATTCGAACCGCGATCTCCCAGTCATCAGTAGTATAGTCTATTGTGAGAATGACACCTTATACTATGCAGCCACTGATGTGGGTTACAATTTATTTACAAACAAATGCTTTCTCCACATATTTTTTCTGCCAAAATCGATAACATTTAGGGTCTACTATTCTCACTCTACAGTCATTCTGATAGGGTTGGCAGCACTGAAACATCAAAACTATTAAAAGTATCATTAATTAACTATCAATTTTCCTAGAATATTCTGTTATGATCCAGTTAAAAATTACTATTTGTTAGAGATCTGTTTCCAACCGACAAATTAAACTGTGTCCATCCACGTTAAGCTTTGTTAAAAATAAGTCAACTCTATCTTTTCATACAGTTTCTTAAAATTTATCAAATATAAAACGTAAGGTGTTTAAATATACAGAGCCATGGAGATACCTCTCCCCTCCATTTGGCCGTACAAAGGGCACAGGGGGAAAAGGGGTGATAGTCACATTCCACACATATTACAGGACTACATTTAAATATCAATCCCCATAAGGACCCCAGAAAATAATTTTTTTTAAAATTAATTTAAATAAGGCAGAGACCCTTTTTAACCACAATCTAAAGTGCGTTTTAAAGGTCTTATTATTGGTTAACAGATGGCAGCACTAACTCTATTTGAACTAAAATTGGACTTTACCTTTTTCCTCTATACCCTTTTTATTTCAGTTAAGATTTCCACTTATTAACGAGTGGGACCAGCCTCCTCCTACAATTCAGTCTGTCAATCATTGCTACCTTCTCTATCAACTGCCGAATATTATAACCCTCATATTTTAAAATAACAAACCACTTCTTACGTAAGAATCAAATCACCAAAGCTATTATTTATGCTTTTAGTGAGGATTACTCCATCTAGATATCATATTCTAAAAACTAAAAAAATGTTCCTGGAGACGGTAAGCCAGAGGTCACGGGTTCGATTCCCGTGTCCAGGCGTAATTTTTCAGTTTTCAGAATAATTCTTAAGTAGCTTAGGATATATAGACGTCTGCAACGCACCTCGGTGCTCTTGTAGGCGGTCCCTCCAGTACTTACCTTTTACAATCACCCCCTCCCCCATTTTGTAATAAGCTAGATTATGATGCGTCCCAACCCACCGTTACATGACTCCATTCATTAAAGTTTTAAATAATGACTCGTGTTTCACGTGTGTGACGAGATTGATGTAGGCACGTCAGGGCGTGTGTGTATCTGGCAATTATTGCCAGCCATCTTGAATTTAACAGACCCCAACGGGTAAGCCAGCGTGTCAAGTAGGTTAGTGCTGACCAGTGCCTGGGATGTTGTTGAAACAATCAACTCGTAGCGAGTGGCTGAGCTTCGTGTACCGCAAAGGTCATATGGAAAAATACTTTAAAATTAAGCCGTTTTGACCAATTGAAAAGAATTATTTGAATGTTCGTCAATGAATTATTGGATGGAGACATGGAACTGCGCACCACAGCCTACCGTTCTTTGTTAGCAAATTTTCAAATGTCCCACGCCAAGGTGGTGATTTCCAAAGAATGCGCAATCTATTACAGTTCACGCGCCAACAATGTTTACTTCTGGGCTAAAGAGAATTCTCATTTCATGCGTGAGTTACAAAGGAATGCACCGTACGTATTTCACAAGGAGTACGAAAACTTCTCGCCCACTTTGTAGACATCCCATATAAATCCATGAGGGTTATCATGTTTTTGGACTGGCCCCCTTAAATATTCAAGAAATTATGCGATACACATGTGGAGAGAATTAAACTAAATGTGTCAATTGAAGCAATATTTTATTTTCTGAGTAAACAAGTGTTAAACTGCAAAAATACTGGCTTACATTCCCTACCACCTCATATTATTATTAGATATTCAAGGTAAAAGTCAGGTATTCCAAACATGTATTAGCACAGAAGTCTGACTCCTTACCACTAGAACACTAGGTCACCTCCAAACATGTAGATAATATTAGGTTATCAACAGGATATGTCGTCAATCTTGTTCAAATTAGGTTAAAAGTAGGAAATACTCGGCTAATCAGTAGATTGTAGTAATTACCAACTTCAATCTGCTCCTCAATGAAAAATAAATATTACTGTAACCTAATTTAATTGATCACGTGACATTGTCTTTAAAGGAATAATTTGGCCTTACAACAAAAAAACAACATAAATAATATTACAGGAAGCGGATCATTAAAAACAATGATGTTGTTGCACTAACGTCCGGTGCAGTTAAGATGCTCTTTCATTTATACCGCGATCCAAGAGTCATCCGGTTTAAAGGGGAGTTTTACATCTAGTGACAACAAATCCATAAGAAGTTTGCGTTAGTCGGTGAGTGTATGGACGTTTTTAAGTCAGGTTTTTCATGTCATTAAAGAGTATATATTTGATGTATCTTAATTTTTAAATATGCGATCCCTTACAATTATAATAATTGTCCAAGTAGCAGCATGAAGCCAACTCCGAGTCGAAGGTCGTTGTGTTATCTGATAGCTCGTGATCTTAATAAAATAAATCACACATTAGTAGCTGATGATTTCCTCACGTCCATCATATACTCTGCATTAAAATATGAGTGAAGAATGACCCTGAGCACGGAACGATTCCTGGATAGCTCAGTGGTTAAAGCATTGGTGCACTAAGCCAAAAGTCCTAAGTTCGATTTCCGTGTCCAGGTGTACATTTTTCAATGTTCAGAATATGATATCTTGATGGAGAATTCCTCAATAAAAAACCATAAATAATAGCTTCGACTATTTGATTCCTAAATAAAGCTCCTGAGCTGTTGTTTGGCACATAAACCCCAAAACGTCTGAGCTGTCACTGGGTTTTCTTACAAAACTTGTACTAGCAATAATGTCGATTTTGGCGATTTTTCGCCTAAGTAGGCCTACGGTGACTATTAGAAATAAATTTTTGTATTATTAAATAATTATGTTTTTAATGATTTTATATTTTTAAAATAATTATCTAGTTACCATTTTAAAATTAATTGATTTCCTTGTATCAAGCTAAGTTTTAAAATGGAACACTTCACATTATTATTTATGATATAGAAATGAATACATATTTTTCTACTTATACTATTTTCTACCCCTCTTTCCTTTCTCCCCTACCCATCCAAACGAAATAAAAAAAATCAATGTTCATTTATAATATTTTTTAAATATTTGGAAGATTCAAGAAAACTCTAAAATTTATTAAAGCTTCCTTAATGTAATCCCAACATTTTTTTATACAGCGTGCCTCCAACAGCATTCATAATTTAAAAACTACGAATACTTGTTTTTATTTTATATATCTAAGATCCAGAAATCAAATACGCTATTAAGTAGGGTTTGTATACCTATATAACTGGAGTTATGAGTCATATGATTTTAAAATAACGTTTTTAAGACAATATAAATATGTAGAACGTTTTGCCGAAATCAGTTTGCGTTTTAGCTTTATTTATATTGAAATATTTGATCACGTTATAATTATTTATTTGGTTGCATTCGTATTATATTAATGTCAACATTGATAAGAATGGTTATAATCCAATTTTCATATGAAGATCCTTTTCGAAAATATAAACTTTATTTGCGACCAAAGTTGATACAGCTTTATTATTTTATTAGTGTTATTTTATAGGCGTTGATAATATCAACTATCAAAAGTGGCTGCAGCAGATCACATCAACTGACTTGTGAATACGAGACTTTTCTATCTGTCAGATAAATTTCTTCATATGAAAATTAGACTATGCCTACTTTTCAGAGATATAAAAGGAAAAAAAAGCATAATTTTGGAGGACGTTACTCTTGGTGTTGAATGATCATTTGGAGAAAAGCTTAAGAGACACTTTGTTTGATTCACCTTCCCTCCTCTTCGCCCCTTCCCCGCCACCCCTTCTCCACCTATTAATATATGCCTGGAATATAATTATTTTGATTACACTAAATAGGTATATACGAGTAAGATAGAGTTTGCGTGTGGAAAGAATGATACAATGTTTAAGAAAGTACTCCCTCAATTCACCCGGCAAGTAATTCGGACCCTGACTGAAAAACCAAATAAGATGCCCCTGATATTTATCCTGCCTGTCCCCCGATGCGTGTATTTAATTAATTTATAATCTTGCTCGTCCTTATGCCGTTTTCCTTGATAATTAACTCTTAAAAATACTCCATATTGTCAGCCCGCAAGTGCGCTATACCAGCCAAGAGGCCACCGCATGTTAGCGGAGATACCGCCAACATTTTTCGATAGAGGGCATCATGTGATAAGTACAACTAACTTTCCAGCCACCAATCTCAGTTTCCTAGACCAGAGCCGCTACTTCTTTATTCAAGCATCTCTTCATTTGTCCTCACGAGGCTGAGTTGACCCCATTCCAGACTTACTGCTTCGCAGAAAACTCTGGCACCACTGGCGTTTGAACCTGAGGCCTCTGGATCTATAGCCAGAAACTCTGACCACTAAACATCAGAGGCGGTCAATTAAATCTCAAACAAAAAATACATTACAACCCCATTTATACAGATTCCTGATATTATAACGTTTTAATATCGTATTCGTGTATCTAAGTTGACCCCTCCCTTTGAGGTGGAATAGAAGGGAACGCTAGAAAAGGCCAACGTTTTTGCAGTTTTTATTGCAAAAATTTGTGTTGGATAAACTAAATAAAATATTGCTTCAGTAGAAACTTAAAGTTAAATTTTCTTCTCATGCTGATATCAACAGTTCCTGAATATCTATCACGAGTATAGCGGCATTAGACGGGAAGCTTTGAAATGAAGAGACAAAGTTTTCATTAAATTCCAGGAGACCCTTGACAGATATTCAAGAAATGTTGATGTCATCACGTGAAGAAATTTAAATCCTATGATTGTACTGGACCAATATTTTATTTTGGGCAAAAAATGGTTTTGCCCCAAAAACCGTAAAAATACTGTCTTTTTCTCGGATCCTCTTCCATCCCAACTTAAACAGATAAACTAGGAAGGATATGAGTATCACCTTAACTTTTCAAACACATATTTATGTTTTAAGGGATCATGGGGGTAAAATCAATTGGAACATTTTATGGCGACGTTTTGATCTGCATTTAAATTTGAAGAATTTCAGTTAAATTATAGCACTAGAAATAAAGGCTGGTTATGTTTTGAGTAATTATTAATAATTAATGAACCATTCCTTTTTGGAACAATCGTGTCATCAATTTTTCTTTTTTACATCCATTACTATCTCCAGCATGGGTCAATTTTTTTTATTCAAGCCATATCTATTTTACACTGCAGGCTTTCCAGGCTTGTCGTAGCTTCATCTGCCTTATAATATATCTAAGACTAGGACAAGCACAACATCCAGTCCCCAGCCGTTAATTCATCAATGTGAAAGGGTAAACCCACATTTTACCAATCACAAAGTGTTTGACCATGCCGGGAATCGAACCTGGGACCCTTAGCCTAGAAGACTTAATATGATTTTATTTATTTAGAGAGGTGCTATTATTTTTAGCACCGCGTGTTACTACTCGTTCGGGCTATGCACACTTACGCTAAAGTGTAATGGTAGGGTGAGTGTGAGATGAAATGGAGGATCTACAGTTTAACGTTGGATCCGAACCACGGTGGAGTCATGGCATTCCACACATTCACAAATTGTGATTAATAAACGTCTTGTCAGAGGTGAAGGAAGGGTTTGACAATCAGATAAATCCGTGCTGAGACCAAGGAGCTATGCTATTACTTAAACAGAATTAACGTGCTATTTATTTAAACATGGTTAGCTATCAGATCTTGTAAAATAGTGATAGACGAAGCAGGTATATGAAGGTAGAGTGTGTGGATCTAAAGGAAGTGGTATAAGACATGGCTGAATCTTGTACACGACTGTGTGAAAAAGAGATACAGGGATAAAATTAGTAATAAAATAATACGTATGACTCAGTGTATGGATGTTGTTGAAGTGAAGGAAGTATACAAGGACAGGGGAGTGTGAAGGAAGTTAGTGAGGATGGATTAATTACGAAGATTTTTTTTTAGCTTTATGCACAATTTCATGCCCCCTCCTCTACCCGTAAGGAAACGGTGGAGTTAGATAAATATATGTATATAATTTAAACATATGCGTCAGACACGAAAACTAATATTATATTATTTTAAGTAACACTTAAGTTTGAGTTAGGGTCACGTTGAACTAAATTCAGCCCCTCTGACCACTTAACCACGGGGATAAGCGGAGTGACCTCCTCTTACAAGGTCAAGGTTGGTACATATAGAATATCTATTATTATTATTATTATTATTATTATTATTATTATTATTATTAGCACCGCGTCTTACTACCCGTTCGGGTTATACGCACTTACGCTAATGTGTAATGGTAGGGTGATTGTGAGATGAAATGAAGGACCTACAGTTTAACGTGGAATCCGAACCACGGTGGAGGCTTGGCATTCCTCACATTCACAAGATGTCTTGTCAGAGGTGAAGGAAGGGTTTGGTAATCAGATAAATCTGTGTGCCGGGACCGAGGATTGAACCCCGACCACCAGCATAGAAGTCTGACACCTTACCCCTAGACCACCAGGTCTCCCCATATAGGATATCGTTGATAGCTGTGTACCTTAGAATATAATTTAATCTGTCATTGGTTTCGTGGACTTGTGCTAACTAGAAACATAATATCATACCCGCATTTATGGTCCCGTAGACTAAGCTTCAAGTTCGCTTAGTCTGGTTTTTCGTTGATGGAGAGATTGGGGTTCAAATCCGGACCGCGTGTACTGAAGGTGTTTTTTCCCTTAACGTTTTCTCACATTTCTCTTCACGCAAAAGCGAGTATATATTTTATTTAACTCTATTTTATTCCCCACCTAACCTATTGGTGTCATTAAGTATGAATGTTCCGAAAGGGTAGTGAGAGGAGTTACAAAATAAATAGCGTGATCAAATAAGTACGCTTACACTATAATATTCAAACTCTTCACCGATTTTAAGTTCGCCTTGATGCTAGTCTTAATAACTACAGTTATGCATTGCGAGTTGCGTGAGAATACTGCAGGCGTTTCTCTATTAGCCATCCTGATACGTGTGTGAAGTCCAATTTTAAAGATTAGAAACTCAGCTTGCAATGGTGTAAACCAAAATGTTAATTTTTGTATGTGTAAATACGGCCTATAAAATCAGATATTTCAAATATGTTCATAATTTATTGAAACTTTTTTTTAATGTTTCGAAGATGTGAAGGTGTGTGTTTAAGACTAAACAAAGGAGATTTGACCTTTAATTTAGACATTTCCAAGCTTTGTACACCCCTAGTAAATAAGTCACTCTTGTAAATTACTTAGCTTGAAACATTGAAATGGACATAAGTAAAATATCAATAAATTAAAACCAAAAGAACGGTCAGTTTAGTTTAATGCCTCCATCTTCTTCTATTATTCCTCCTTTAATTTCTTCCATTCTTTTTCTCTACCTTAAACACCTTATCTTATCTGTTCCTCACATCTATTTCTTGGTATCCCTTTAGGTCTATTCCCTACATACTTTATTTCCCACATTTTCTTTGGCATCCTTTCCTTCTCCATCCTCATCACATGCCCATACCATCTGTCTTGCTTCCTCTACCATCTTATGCACTCCCTGTACCCCCACTATTTCTAGGATAACTTCATTCTTAATCCTGTTCCTCCTAGTGACAGCTAACATGCTCCTCACAAATTTATGATAGCCTCCTACCTAATGAATCTCTTCTTTTATAGATTTATGTAAAAAAAATCCAAATAATTAGAATAAATAAATATTTTATTTTTCGTTGCGTCTTAGTTCTCGTTTGGGCTATACACTCATGCTGAATAAGCTAGTAAAATAAGGATCGGATATATAGAACTGTAGGGGAAACGTACCCGTATTTGCGTGAAGGTAGTGTGGGAAACCATTTAGGTAAAGCCCGCCTCAGTACACTTGAACGGGATACAAACACCGATATCTCCTCACCAATATCCTGTACAACGTGAGAGTTACACATGCAACCACCGACGCGGGTGGTAAATTATATTATTATCGCAAGTATTTGCGACAGATAACGAATCAGAAACAAATTATTATTATTATTATTATTATCACCACGTCTTACTACCCGTTCAGGTTATACGCACTTGCTCTAATGTGTAATGATAGGGTGATTGTGAGATAAAATGGAGGACCTACAGCTTAACGTGGGATCTAAACCATGGTGGTAGCCTGGCAATCCACACATCCACAAGTTGTGATTAATACACGTTTTGTCAGAGGTGAAGGAAGGGTTTAGCAATCAGATAAATCTGTGCCGGGACCAAGGATTGAATCCCGGACCCCCAGCACAGAAGTCCGACACCTTAGCCCTAGACCACCAGGTCACCCCAGAAACAAATTGATGTTAATAAATAAAATCATAATGTTTTGTAACTTATTTATTATAGGTCACACGCTACTAAAACGGTATACTAATTTAAATACACGTTCATATGAAAGGCCAAATAAATCATCTAAAAACAACTTGTATTAATTAATATTGCAATATCAAGCCGGACAGACACGGTTTCATATTTCTAAATATAGTAATAGTAAAGCCACCACTAAGTGTGTATTTGTGCTAATAGCACGTGGGCACACATACAACTCAAGGATTTCCGGGTGTGCCAAAGTACGAGAGTGTGTTGGGCTTCTTTTTAAATGTTGTCTCCGCCCTTGGTCCAAGGTTTCCAACGCAGAGGTAAGCGAGCAATCATTGAGTGGGCTTCTTCCAGCCAGTGAAAATAATCTCCAAGCACATTAGAGTGCCAACTCTCAAACGATCAACGTTTCATTATTCACTACAGCCCATAAAAATAATTAGTCAAGTTAACGCTATAGCTCCAGTACAGTGGCGACTCTCAACGATCTATGTATCATTATTTACTATCATACACAAACATTATAGTCAAGGTAACGCTACAGCCCCATTACAGTGGCGACTCTCAAACAATCCAGGTTTCATTATTTACTTTCATACACAAACATTATAGTCAAGGTAACACTACAGTCCCAGTAGAATGGCGACTCTCAAACGATCCAGGTTTCATTATTTACTATCATACACAAACATTATAGTCAAGGTAACGCTACAGCCCCATTACAGTGGCGACTCTCAAACAATCCAGGTTTCATTATTTACTATCATACACAAACATTATAGTCAAGGTAACACTACAGTCCCAGTACAGTGGCGACTCTCAAACGATCCATGTTTCATTATTTACTATCATACACAAACATTATAGTCAAGGTAACGCTACAGCCCCATTACAGTGGCGACTCTCAAACAATCCATGTTTCATTATTTACTATCATACACAAACATTATAGTCAAGGTAACACTACAGTCCCAGTACAGTGGCGACTCTCAAACGATCCAGGTTTCATTATTTACTATCATACACAAACATTACAGTCAAGGTAACACTACAGCCCCATTACAGTGGCGACTCTCAAACAATCCAGGTTTCATTATTTACTTTCATACACAAACATTACAGTCAAGGTAGCACTACAGCCCCATTACAGTGGTGATTCTCAAACGACCTGCATTCCATCATTCAATACCACACACATAAGTAATTGTGGTCGAGTCGCTTTAGTCAGAACTTTTAATGGTTGTTGATTACGTTTAACACCAAATTATTAACGATTTAATAAGATGATTTATATTGAAGAGTTTAGATGAGAGTAAGTGGATCCACAATCGCTTGAAGATTAGATAGGAGAACCACGGTGATTAATGGCATGTGGGGAGCAATCGACAGTGCACCTTGTTAGTAGAAGAAGGTAAAAGGTACCATGAACGAACTTATCTAACAATTTAAAAAAAACACTAAATCTACTCTCATTTTCACACGTATCAATATTACAATGTTTTATGGTTGTCACGTTTAGCAAATATTATTAATGAGAATAAAATAATTAAGATAATTTAGCTACATGTCGTCTATGTTTGGAGTAAAATACATATTTTTATTACTCTAAAACCCATATTTTTACCGCGGTTTGATTATAGCAGATAATCTAAATATATTTTGGAAATAACATTTAATATTGACATAACGTTGACCTTTTTTTCACTCGACGTTTAGACACAACCTACGATCACTGAGTGCTACGGACGATTTTATCACTAGGAAGGGAATGGCGATGGTTTGTGTGCCGCCACTCTAACGTGCACGCGCGAACCCCACACGGACCACTCGGTACCGTATTAGCTGGACATTCAGGGGGCGGAGGTCATGGAGACTGGATGGGCGTGCGCAAAGTTCAGTAAAACCGGCGGGACGACCTCTTTGATGCATCCCGATGTAACGAAATGATATGAAGATGCTTGTAGTGATAAATAACTTGGTTAGATTTAAGTGCAGAAATTGAGAAATTTGTTGTTAAACGATATTATATCTCAAAGAATTGCGGAGATATGATCAAAATTCAATATATATATATATACATATATATATATATATGTATATATATACATATATATACATATATATATATAAGTGATTTTCTCGAAATTGGTCCTAATAATTTTGATTAAAAGTCGTATCCAAGAAATGTCATTATAAATCAAATGGCTCATCTAGTTTTTCCAGGAAGATGATTCAAAGAGTGGATATATATTTTTTTATTTTAATCAAAATGATTAGGACCAATTTCGAGAAAATCACTTTTTTCTCTTCTATATATAAATTTATGTGCTTGCCTAATTCAAATTTAAACCACATCGAATTTAGTGTTTGTTCTATATTATTAGTATAAATTTCGAGCACTTTCATTTCCCGGGTTTCAATTCTGAAATTCAGACGTCATTCGGCTCTCCAATAAGCTCTATCGACTTGAATGACGAACTTAAATTTTATATCACAACATAAATCTGGAGTAGACCCCCCCACCCCCCACCATTTCCCATTTACTGCTTCTTCATATTGAAATTTAAGTATCAGACCTTAATGGCTGTTTGGGATGGTTTTTATACCCGCCTGACATATTTCAATCTAATACTACAAGGAAAGGTAATTTGTTATTTATTTTTGGGTATTTTGAGATCCCCCCCCCCATTTCCCCAGACCCCTTTCTAAATCAATTTATATATTTACTTTGTTTTGCGATTTCTGGTAAATTTAAATTTAAATTTTCTGCCTCAACTAAAAGGTTTGTTTCACTTACCCCTCCTTCACTCACCGCTCCCCTTACTTCATTAAAATCCTCAATATTGTATAATCATTTAAAGTGGTATTGATAATACCTTGATGGAAAATCTCAATTTTCTACCACAATCCACACTAACGGGGTAGTTTCATTAAAGTTATTGTCCCCCTAGAAATTCAAGAGATCCTAAGCATAATTCATGCAGGACATGTTTGCTACTATTCTGTCGTCATAATTTATGTGTAAGTATAACAAATGATTATGTTCAACTTTTATTTCGTGATTCAGACTTTAATTAAAGCAAACATTTTAGAAGAAAGGGGTATATTCTTAGATTTTTTTTTCATGAATAATATTTTCTAGTTTATGCAGTCATTATTTATTGCGTAATAGCGTTTCAGTATTTTTCATTCAAAATAAAAAGATACTTTTAAAAATTATTTCAGTACCATCGATAAATAAGTAATGAACAATTTTCAAGCGTTATAATATATGAACCTTGCACACGATGTGGTCCACTTGTGACCTCTTTGCTCATTATTACAAAACTCAAGTCTTGCGAAGAACGAGACATAACCTAGAACACAAAGTGATGTCGAATATTGTCAATGATAGGTCGACTCAGGCAGACTCAGCGGAAGACGTACAGAGTGAGGAGGGACACGGGGGCGTCTGTAGGAGGTGTCGACATTTCTTTGAGTCTGTGTGGAGGTGTCTCTCAGGCAGGAGGACCACGGAGGGAGGAGTTGTGGCGTTAAGGACCAACGTACCAGTGGGCCGTCAGGCTTTGCCACTGCCTACGTCCGCACGCAGGGTGGTAGAGGTCCCTAGACTGCACAGACCCGTACAGCGACCCGGGAGTGTCCCGGAGACCTCCAACATATTGGCGATCGCAGCGGCACTGAAGCATATAGAAAGCCCCCCTACGGCTGGTGACAACACTAACGTCAGTGGCACAGTGGACCCTGGGGAAAGGAGCATTGAGGTTAATATGAACAAGAATTGACATTTTTTTGGGTAACGTTTCAATAGGAAACACAGGATGACCTGGTGGTCTAGGAGTAAGGTGTCGGAGGCGGACTTTGAGCTGGGGGTCCGGGGTTAAATCCTCGGTCCCAGCACAGATTGCGAAACCCTTCCTTAACCTCCTACAAGACGTGTATTAATCACAAATTGTGAGTGTGTGGAGTGCCAGGCTTTCACCGTGGTTCGGATTCCACGTTTAACTGTAAGTAATCCATTTTTCATCTCACTATCACCCTACCATTAAACATGAGCGTAAGTGCGTATAGCCCGAAAGGGTAGTAGGACGTGGCGCTAATAATAATAATAATAATAATAATAATAATAATAATAATAATAATAAATCAATAATTGTTTATTAGGATTTAGAAGAAAAATTACATAGAT
>CABFOW010000867.1:0-10951 GCA_902141385.1 Timema californicum | reverse complement strand
GTAAGACTGGGCAACAGGGTAAGACTGAGCAACAGGGTAAGACTGGGCAACAGGGTAATACTGAGCAACAGGGTAAGACTGGTCAACAGGGTAAGACTGAGCAACAGAGTAAGACTGAGCAACAGGGTAAGACTGAGCAACAGGGTAAGACTGAGCAACAGGGTAAAACTGGTCAACATACTAAGACTGGGCAACAGGGTAAGACTGGGCAACAGGGTAATACTGGGCAACAGGGTAAGACTGAGCAACAGAGTAAGACTGGGCAACAGGGTAAGACTGAGCAACAGGGTAAGACTGGGCAACAGGGTAATACTGGTCAACAGGGTAAGACTGAGTAACAGAGTAAGACTGAGCAACAGGGTAAGACTGGGCAACAGGGTAAGACTGAGCAACAAGGTAAGACTGGGCAACAGGGTTAGACTGGTAGGCATTAATCCAAATTGCGTTGTTTGTATTTTGTTCTGAAATTGGCCGGTTTTTTGTATTATATACTTCCTTAAAAGTCAAAATTATTTTGTCATATTTTGTGTTCAAGTCTTGTAAGTCCGTAATAATAATAATAATAATAATATTAATATGAAACATTTCCGCAGTGGAGGTCCCTTTTCTATACCTATCTCTGGGCTATGCCATGTGAATTGAATAGGGTAGGTAAGCGTTAGGTGGGGCAAGGAGATAAATATGGTTTATTTCTAGAACTATAAGAATCTGGGTTTAGGGAGGCTACCATATAAATAAACTAATTACTAAGACATCAAAATTTGGTTTGTTGGGGGACGAGTAAGAGGGGGCAAAATTTGATGTCAAATACTTGAGCAACCATATAATTATTTAAACAATTGTCTTTAAGATGATACAATAAAAATAAACTAAGAAAATAATGGCAGTTAGAGAAGAACAATGTTTCAGTAAAATGTTAAAACCATATAATCAAATGGGAAGATCTTGGATTATAATAGGTATCATTTTTAACATATTGGGTTCCCAGAAAACCCAACCCAATGTTAGTCACCCATTCAAACACCAAGCGATGTAGAATCGTTTCATGGGCGTAAGTATAGAACTGGAACAGCAGTTATTGCTTTATTGTAACCCATTTGATAATAATGTTCCTGTGTTAACGCTCATATGATAAATAAAACTGAATTGTACACTTTAATAAAGAAATATTGCGATTACATTCGTCGACCTCCTTGTGGTAGTGTCACGAGCAAAGGTACACAGGCCGGCAAGGCAGTATCTATAGTAGGGATATTGGTTTGTAGGAACAGTGCAGGGTAAGACTGGGCAACAGGGTAAGACTGGTCAACAGAGTAAGACTGGGCAACAGGGTAAGACTGGGCAACAGGGTAATACTGGGCAACAGAGTAAGACTGAGCAACAGGGTAAGACTGGGCAACAGGGTAAGACTGGTCAACAGGGTAAGACTGAGCAACAGGGTAAGACTGGGCAACAGGGTAAGAATGAGCAACAGGGTAAGAATGAGCAACAGGGTAAGACTGGTCAACAGGTTAAGACTGAGCAACAGGGTAAGACTGAGCAACAGAGTAAGACTGGGCAACAGGGTAAGACTGGGCAACAGGGTAAGACTGGTCAACACGGTAAGACTGGGAAACAGGGTAAGACTGAACAACAGGGTAAGACTGGGCAACAGAGTAAGAATGAGCAACAGAGTAAGACTGAGCAACAGGGTAAGACTGGGTAACAGGGTAAGACTGAGCAACAGAGTAAGACTGAGCAACAGGGTAAGACTGGGCAACAGGGTAAGGCTGGGAAACAGGGTAATACTGGGCAATAGGGTAAGACTGAGCAACAGAGTAAGACTGGGCAACAGGGTAAGACTGGGCAACAGGGTAATACTGGGCAACAGGGTAAGATTGAGCAACAGAGTAAAACTGGGCAACAGGGTAAGACTGAGCAACAGGGTAAGACTGGGCAACAGGGTAAGACTGAGCAACAGGGTAAGACTGGTCAACAGGTGTAAGACTGAGCAACAGAGTAAGACTGAGCAACAGGGTAAGACTGAGCAACAGGGTAAGACTGAGCAACAGGGTAAGACTGGTCAACAGGGTAAGACTGAGCAACAGGCTAAGACTGGGCAACAGGATAAGACTGAGCAACAGGGTAAGACTGGTCAATAGGGTAAGACTGAGCAACAGTTGTATTTGTGGTACACTGGCTAAAATATGCCAACATCGATCGGTACAGCATCCTTGCCGTAATCAACGAATGCTGTCATGGGTGCGGGTACGATCAAGGCTAGTAATCGGGTCTACTCTTTAAAATTACTGAAATAAATTTTGAAAATTCTAGCTTCGGATTACCGAAGCTATGTTGGGCAGCTGAGATTAAAACTGAGTGGAAAAACTCATACGGACAAAGTCAGTAATGAATGGATGTTGGAGGAGTGCAGTTTGAAAGGGAGTCCAATATATCAATGCGAAAGAAGTGTCTTACTTTGGTTTGGGCATGTTGAGAGGATTAGTGTGGATCGAGTAACAGAGCAAATATATAAAGGTAAAGTGTGTGAATCAAAAGGAAAGGGTAGGCCATGTAAGGTGTGGCTAACTGTTGTAGACGAATGGGGTAAAAGAAGAAACATTGAGAGTTTTAAGAATAAAAGAGCGGTGTATGGATGTTGTTGAAGCGATGGGGGGCCGGGGGGTGGTGGGGTGTATGCAAGGATAGGAAAGTGAAGAGAAAGTTAGTGATGAATTAAGTACGGAGTTGTTTTTTGAACTATTTACACGGTTTCTTGCATAACCCGTAAGGTAACGACGTGATTATGTATGGATATGTGATGTTGTTTTATTAGAAAAACATAATCTAGCCTAACATTTTCCCTCTCACGTCTCTATTATGAAGAAAAACTTGTGTTTTTGTGCATTTTACTACCAGTACTCCTCTAATTTACCCGCATATTTACAGTAATGTGGTAGAAATAAGGAAGGTGTAATTTAGACTAAATTTAATTTAATCTTCGTGGAGAGAGAGAAAAAATAATTTATAATAAAAATGTACTCCACTGTATCCAGCTGGGATTCCAACCCAAACATCTCCATCGTCGTTAAATCAATCTTGATAAAAATGACGCCTGTTACCATGTGTTCACCGATATTGATCACACTTCTTACTTGATTTAATACAATGTATCAATGCGTATCGAAGTGATGTTTGAAGTAAGTAGCCCTAACAACACTTTAATATTATCAAAGTCATGGAGTGTTGCCAGGTTAAGACGAGCTTCCTAATTAATATTTATTATTACTAGCGCTGCGTCTTACTACCCGTTCGGGCTGTACGCAATTACGCTAATGTATAGTGGTAGGGTGATCGTGAGATTAAATGGAGGACCTACAGTTTAACGTGGAATCCGAACCACGGTGGAGGCCTGGCATTCTACACATTCACAGGTTGTGATTAATACACGTCTTGTCAGAGGTGAAGGAAGGGTTTGGTAATCAGATAAATCTGTGCCGGGACCGAGGATTGAACCCCGGCCGCCAGCATAGTGCTAATTGATATTATATGTTTTCCCCCCACTCTTCCTCCGGTGTACCAATCACCCATAAACTATGCACTACATAACTTACATGGGGGAAATGTATTGTGAAAGCAAATAATAGGTATAGTTTAAACTAGCCATGCTTTCCCTGGTAATATTAAAAAACATAAAGTCCGTTCACGATAGGTATTTACGATAGGTATTTACTTGGATGACAGTTCGAAAATCATATGTTTGGGTTTTGGGTTGCCGACACTTGTAAAAGATCACAGTTTTGTTATAAATGTAAATATATTTAATTACCTGTTATATATTACATTTAAAATAAAGTACTATTTCATTTTTTTAAATAATTTCTTTTTGTCCAACTCGAAACAATATTTTAAACATAATTAATAGTTCTTATTTTTCGTTTTGGAACGTTACTGATTTTGTGTAATATAGTGCACACATCAATACCTTTTAATACAGGCATCGTATTTACTTGGAAAAGAGAAAATTGCTGTCATTTTGTTTACATACAATAAATGATTTTATGATTATTTTATCTTATTTTTAAATAATTAACTAAATAAAATATTTTCATCAAATGCGTGTCTACATCATTGTAAAAAACTTGTTTGCAGTCAATTTTCAACCATATAGTTTAAATTCGTCAGTCGCCATTTTGAAGCTATGTTCGTTAGAAGTATTTGTGAAAGTGGTGTGAATATTTTTTAAGTGGAATAAAACGATAAATAAACTTTTTGTCCGTCCTCTAATAAATCTATAATCAATATTGACCTAAATTACTCTGGTTAACTATCACATTAATATATTACCATCTGTTTTCATTACAGTCATCCAAAGTGATAGATATCAGCTGTTGACGTAGTGATATATTGGGGATAACTTCTAGTAACATTTTGAGCTGTCATCCAGGTAAACTTAGGTCGTGAATGAATTATACCACTGTTGTTCCCAATAGCAATCAAGAGGTTTTCATGAAACCTGCATTTGTTTTTCAGTAGTACGTTTAACACCATGATTGATCACAACACATGTTAATGTATTGTGAGTGATAAGTAGGGTAACTTCAAAAGTTTAATTCTTATAAGTATGGAGAAAATATGAAAGAAACCACATGATAAGTATATATGTCACTGGCAATGTGTGAAATCCAGTAATTTTATATAATGCCAGCGTGATTTTGGCAAAGTAAGAAATAAGCGAGTTTTACTGTTGTATTTCATACTTATTTTCCAAGTCCCTTGTCCTTTTGACGTACCGGAATATGGACCAATTATGCTATCCAGTTCTATGTAAGTTTGCTTGCAGGTTCACCTAATTTCTAGGATTTACATTGGTTAGGTTATTTTAGAATAAGGTAATTAGGTAAGGATAGGTTAGCTATTGTTCTCAGTAATATATAATGACTGGTTATTCAATAAATTTACTACGAAAGGTATTAAATACAATAGCAAAACTAATTTATTTCATACTTTGCCGAAACAGCTCTGGTATTATATAGAATGCCTGGATTACACACATTGCCGTTAACATATACACCTCAACCTTCTCCTCACTATAAATCAAGTATTTTGACAGATTGACATCTTAAACCAAGTGATCATCAGTGCCGGTTGTCAAGTATTCGAAAATATAAATCAAAAGATGTTCCATGTAAAATGTAATTAATATTTTTAAGACAGATTAGAAACTATGTTTTTTAACAGGAGATACTAACGGGTCTTTAAAAATATTATATTCTAGCCCTGAAATTGTTCACAAGTATTGTTTTCACAGATCAAAAATAGTTTGCGGATATCTGGTGCCAATTTGAATGTGACGCCAGGCATCGTAGCTAGTGATGATAATAACTGGGACGCTTGGGACGTCGAGAGTTATGAACTCGTCGACAGCGACGAAGAAGAAGAAGAAGAAGAAACTAAAACAAAGACTGATCGTCTTTGACGTCAACCTTAAAGTGACTTTAAAAGAACGCCTCAACGTTTTTGACGTTTATAGTACACTTCAAAAACCCCTGGACTTTTACAATTTGGCAAACCTTTGAAATACTCCCCACTGTTTGTCTAAAGGCCATCGACCTACCAGATCTATAATAGTAGCCTTAAGAGGGGTAATCGAAGGCAACGCCAATTAAGGTCGATATATTTTTTTTATAATAAAAACGTGTTTGACAAAAATAACCATATACTGCTGCGGCAGAAATATTTAGTTTATAATGGTCAAGATAATTCACTTCTCAAGAGAGAAATTTGATTCAAGTCATTATCTCTGCTATCCACAAGGTTAAAATAATATTATACAGGAACAATAAAAAAAAAGATTATTGAATACCAATTCAAAGCTATTTTATTTGAAGTTATGAAAATTTCAATTCAACAATCGTAAGGTTTATCGTACAGCTCTGTTACGAAATGTAAGACATGTAACGGGCTAAACCTGTCCAGCCCTTTTTGGATATAAAGAAAGATTGGAGAAACTAAACATGGGTAAATAAACACACGTAATATCTACATACTAGTCCTGTAATACATGACCATCTGTGTTACATACCAACATCGTGGTCACTTCGTGGGAAGATCCCGGCCCCATCGGATGAGACGCCGTTGGAATAGTGGTGAGACCGCGAAGTCACCACGATGTTGGTATGTAACACAGATGGTCATGTATTACAGGACTAGTAGGTAGATAATACGTGTGTTTATTTATCCATGTTTAGTTGCTTCAATATTTCTTTATATCCAAAAGGGATAGACAGGTTTAGCCCGTTACAACTATTGGCTATTATTCTTCATATTAAAAAAAAATGCAATTCGTACTTATTATGAATAATTTCTCATGTAAATTTTATGAAATATTGTATATGGTTTTATTTATTCTGGCATTCATATACTAACATCATCGTACATGCTTGGAAATCAAAAAAAAATGAATCAAAATCATGTTAAACCTTCCAAATAGGAAAATCCACAAACAGCTAATTCAATTACTATATGAACAGTCGCAATATTGTATCATACTTTGTATCAGTCATCAAAAGTTTAATAACGTGGTTCGGAGCGAAAACATGATAACCTTAATAGATTTAGATGGGATATTTTCACTATTTCTGGTTCTATAAAATCCTAAAATATATCTATAAAAATAAGTAAAATATTAATGTATATTAGTTATCCTCACGATTTTGACTGATATAAAACACCACTGTAGTTAAAGGGGTATGCAACCAGTAATCACTGCGAACTTATTTTGTTGTCAAATGAGGGCTATCATGTTTTTGACCAGACACCCTCATATTATATAAATGTGAAAAAATAATTCTACATAGCATTAGCAATAATGTGAAAATACCTTTATCAATATTGTGTTTTTAGAAATACTACTACCAGTATGCTAATTGTATGAATAAAGAATTTAAGATTTAGAAAACAATTATAATTATTGGCATTCAAAATCATATTTTCCTTCTAATAGTGAAGTCTAGAAAACTCCTAACAATTTTGGATGAACAAAGTGTAAACATTTTCAGCAAAATAGATTTAAGGAAACAGATTGTAGATTTTTTTTTGTTTGTTTACAAAGACACAAACGCAATTTACTTATACCTTTCTATTTTGAATAAAACTGGTGTTTCAACATGTGCATTGGGGATGTAATGAGGAATGAGAAAGGTGGAGGGGGGGGGGGTACGGTAGTACAATTATTTATGTAAATTTGGTAGTATAAAATGTTTTAAAAGTTAAGAAAGCTAATCCTTACTCACAAACGAGTGAAATGTATAGCTCATTTCATTTTAATATAGATAGATGTTTTGTACTCATCTTTCAGAAAGTAAGCTACACTTTAATTAATTGTTTCTTACACAAATAACAAATTCTGAACCATTTTTTACTCTCAGCCAACGAGAAATTATATTTTCTCCTAGTCTTGATTTCCTTATCTCGTCCTGACGCACTTGAGCGAGCAGCGCTACAGCACTGCCACCTCGCGGTAGATAAGAGAGTGTATGACGTCACATAGGCGCAATGTTTTAGGTCTGTCTGATTGTTATGGTGCTATTCCACTTCTCGCCATGGAGGAGGCGAGAATTCTTAAACAACGTTTAGTGGTGCTCGCTCGCACTTCAGTACCACCCTCAGCCATGCTCCAGACAGGGGTAGATCCAGAGGGGGGATGCGCCCCCCTCAATAAATATACAGTAGCCCCATAGCTTCTTTGGTGCTGACTGACAGCTGACGGCTTAGAAAAGCTACCAGACCAAATTATGTATTCCTACACCTAACCATATGATCTGCAAAACCATGTGTTTAACAGCTGTAACTTCTGACGGTCAAAATGTAGGTATATACCTAAATGCTGACTGTCAGAAGTCAGCTGTGAGTTGTCAGTCAGCACCAAAGAAGCCATGGGACTACTGTATTAGCTAGTATTAATAGTAATAATTTAGAGAATAACTATATTATAGTCACTACTATTTGTATTGTCACGTAATATCTCACTAGCCAGTTGCTTGGCGCGTCCTTTTATTTTATTTTAGAACTTCGTCTTACTACTCGTTCGGGCCGTATGCCTATGTTATGATTACTCGAATTTGTTAAGGATTAGGAAGTAGGAAGGTTTAATTTAGAGAAAGTGCACCCTCATTGTCTTGGAGGGAGAGTGGAAAACCATTGAGGAAAAACAACCCTCATGCCACCCTAACAGGATTGAGCCTCAATCCCTTTGTCATCGGCAGACTAGTCAATTGCTAGAGTAACACCTTAGACTATGTGGCCACCGAAGCAGGTCTACGCGTGTCAATCACTGTCAATAATTGATATACAATTTTAACACACAGTTTAACGAGCAAAATATATATATTGAAAAAACCTAAGTAAAAGATGAATTTGTATTATTATATATTATTTTCTTTTCTTTAGAGTTAATTTTTTAATTACTCTCAAATTTTGAAAGATTTTTCCATCAGAATTTCTCAAGGGGAAACCATTCCCCTGGCCTGGTCCCTTGAGAGTGCCCGTGGTCCCCACCCCCCTCAATATCTGCATTGAGGCACGACCCCCCTACCCTCCTCCACCGTCTTCACGACCCTGGCTCCGGTCCTGTAATAAGACGTTGATCACGACAACTTGATAATAATATGTTTTGATTTGGTTATATGCCTAGCGTTTATTATTTTTAAGTTTTGTAGTCAGTTAAAATAATTATTGTATGAGACCCTAACACTTACTTAGAGTTGTTATTATTATCAGTACAGGCAGGCCGTACTAGGGGTGAATTGTAGTCAAGTCCACCAGCGATAAATTGAAATAAAACATTTTAACGTTTAATAATTACTAGTGAATAATCCAGGGGCAAGTGTAATCTCGTGGGATACTTTCTGATACAAGTGTGGGCGATATTTTAAACTCTTCGTATAAATTAAGAATTTTGAGGGTAACAAGTTAAAAATTTGGACAGATACAGGCTGTTACCAAAAACAAAATGCCTTCCTCCAATTAGGTCATAAGGTTATTTTTATCTTAAAAACCAACAGGAATACTTAATTTTATATCATTGATCGATACATAACTATATGATAACTAACTTAAAAAATAGAGATTCAGCTGCAACCCAAATTTAAAAAAAGGAAGGAAGAAAATGTTTGAAATAGAGAAATGCGAAATTAAATTGATTTTTGAGAAACATTTTATGCGCGTTTACTTTTAAATCTATCTGCACAATGAGGAGGAAGGAAGGTTTTCATGATTTCATGAGGCAGGACTGGAGGGAAGGCAAAACAATAGAGAAGAGAATATTTTTAATTACAAAAGTTCAATCCAAAAATTATTTTTTATTTTAAGAGTCTTAGGAAACAACATAATTTAAAGCAAATAATATTAAGCGTTATAAGAAACTTTCATTTTCATCATCCCTTACGGTAATCTCTTCACCATATTCTTCATCCTCTTCCTTGATATCATTGGAATTGTCTCATGATTAAGAATCTCCACTACATAGACACATTTTAATGCACTTTGGTTTGTTTGCCAGGCAAGTGCAGGTAGAGATACACTTACTTTGTGTGCACTTACATTGGCAAGGCTCCAAACTAGCGGTAGGTGCACAAGCCATCGTGGACATAACCATTTCAAAGTGATCTGATCTCCAACTTGCTTCCATTCAAGTACAGTTGGTGGAAGTATTTTAGAGCACTGGCTTTGATCTTGTTGTCATTACATTGCTTGCAGGTCTGCTCTTAGAATATCTGGTCGTAGTGCTCCTATTATTGGGGAAAGATTTTCATCTTGAAATTATTTATTTGTGAAAAGCCACCACCTTACTTCACCGATATCTATCATTGTTGTTTTTGGCACATATATTACTTAACAAGCAAATTTTTCCAGGACATCCATAGTTTTGTCGGAAACATCAGATGTTGTACCTGATTTCGCTAAGGTTCTTAGAACGTCGTCAGTTGTTGATCCAAAAGCTTTCCACCACGTCACTTGCCCCAACTCTACAGATTTATCACTGTCATAATCATCAACAATTAGGCCTACGTTATAATTCAAGCCAGACTGAGATTTATTACACCGTTGTGTGCAATCGCTTTTTTCTAGTGTAGCTTTTCCCAGCATATTAATTGATCTTCATCTTGATCTTTATTCTGGGCATATTTAGCTACCGCAGTCATATTCCTTCAGGGTTTTTCTAGGTTTATTTCAAAACTGCTTCCTCCATATTTCGTCACAACATCTATGGCTTTTTTTCTCCTGCGTGGGGGTCAATAACCTTGACTCTAAACTCTTGACGTCATGGTCCCCTTTTTAAAGCTAAGGATGAAGTTGGAGGGAAGAGAACAGGGAAAAATACAAATGGATGAGAGACCAGTATTGGGAAAGTAGAGGACTGAGATGCCAAGGTACAAGGTAGCTCTTCGTAGGCTCTCAAAACATCGAGATGTCCTTCGCATAGGTTCTCAGAGAAACTGAACCTTGTCATCACACCTTTCAAGAGGCTCTGCAAACTGCACCCAAAGTAATACGATCCCTGGTAAACCTGGACCGGGTAGGGATGAATCTCTCCCAAAGTCACCAGCTCGCAGGGGGTGCCGAATATCTCAGGTCGAGATATGTCAGCCACATACACCTTATTAGTAGAATAATAGTTTCCACTCGGCCTGGCTGAGATCACGTTAAGCCTGTTCCAGTTGGTTGTGACTGCTCTAATATCCTCGCCTGCATCTCAGAAGCAATCCATCGTGTGGTTGCCGTACACAGGGTAACCAGTTAGTAGAAGACACAGCCCCCTTATCTTTTGACTCGCACCACAAGACACAACAGTGAGTAGAAGAGACAGCCTCCATCTCTTCTCACTCACACCACAAGACACAACAGTGAGTAGAAGACACAGCCTCCATCTCTTCTCACTCGCACCACAAGGCACAACAGTGAGTAGAAG
>CABFOW010000866.1:181535-196836 GCA_902141385.1 Timema californicum | reverse complement strand
ACAATAAAAAGGCCTGGATGACATCTGATTTATTCGCGGATTGGTTGAAAAAAGTGAACGCCAATATGAAGGCCCAAAAAAGTAAAATTGTTTTGTTTGTTGATAACTGCACAGCTCATAATAATATGCCCGAATTAGACTACGTTAAATTGTGGGTTATAAGAAGGGGGAACGGGGATGGGGAAGGAGTAGAGACTAATGTCGAGCCAACCTTATAATTATTTGAATTAACTTATTGATGACGAGAAATTGAAGTATAATTTATGACTACTTTTTTTTTTAGCACCGCATCTTACTACACGTTCGGATTATACGCTTCTGTACTAATTACGCTAATGTGTTAGGTATGAGTAAGGTTTAATTTAGAGGAATTGCACCCACATTGGCATGGAGTGGAAAACCATTTAGGAAAACTGCCCTCGGTGCACTAGATCGGGATCAAACTCCGATCTCTGGGTCATCCCTGTCCATAGCGAGAGTAGCGTGCGAGACTGTGTGGCCACCACCACCATCACCAACAATTATTTTTACTGTGATTATTACCAAACCCTTCCTTCACCTCTGACATCTTGTAAATGTGAGGAATGCCAGGCCTCCACCGTGGTTCGGATTCCACGTTAAACTGTAGGTCCTCCATTTCATCTCNTTCCTTCACCTCTGACATCTTGTAAATGTGAGGAATGCCAGGCCTCCACCGTGGTTCGGATTCCACGTTAAACTGTAGGTCCTCCATTTCATCTCACAATCACCCTACCATTACACATTAGCTTAAGTGCGTACAACCCGAACGGGTAGTAAGACGCGGTGCTAATAATAATAATAATAATGTGATTATTATTATCCATTTAATCAATTGGAATTAATCTACAGAAATAATAATTGAAAATTTCTGTCTCACATCTCTAGTGGCACTCTACTAATTTTTTTTACTATCTGTTCAGGTTATAAGCATATATGATAATTTCTCTAAGGGGGTTGGGATGAGACACTAAACATTTTAGAGGCAATCCACTCGCACTTGCGTAGAAGGAGAATGGAAAACCAATAAGGAACAAATAGCCTGAATAAACCCAACCAGGATTTGAATCCCTTTCTCATCATAATCTGGTCAGTCTAACACGAGTGACACCTTATTCTGTTCGGCCATTGAAGCGAGTATTCTTTATTGATAATAATAGTGTTAGTAAAACAACAAAATACTAATAATAATAATAATAATAATATTTAGCACCTCGTCTTACTACCTGTTCAGGTTATACGCTTTAAGTACTAATTACTCTTAACGGATTAGGAATTGGGAAGGTTGTATTAGAGGAAGTGAACCCACATTTGTGTGGAAGGAGAGTCGAAAACCATATAGGAAAAACCACCCCCAGTTCACTCGACCGAGATTCGAACCTCGATCTCCCCATCCTCAGCAGTCGAGCTCAAGACGACAAGCGCGTTAGCCAACTACGCCAGCGAGGCGGGTAACAAAATACTAGAAGTAATTAATTACAACTGGTATTTTATAAGAAAACATTAGAATCAGTTATAAAAAGCTATTTCTTTTCTCAGTGAGGACTTTACATCTCTTTGAGATGGAAAGTTAATCAATGTTTGGTATGGTTGTCGAAGAAGAAACAAGAATCAACCTCAAAAAGAGTGCCGCTTGATAGTGTTTTCTTATGCCACTTGTGCCAAATGAGTCGCAGGCTGGTCACCCCTGGCTAAGCAGTACTTGTTTACTTTTAAATGTGAGCTTAGCCTTGTTTTCAAGAGATAAGGCGGGAGGTTAGTGAAAATTCAACATCCTGCATTTTGAGAAAATTTAAACGACAATAGTTTGAGAAAAGTGGAACAGCTTGTCTGAGTAAAAATGGTTTTAAGTATGGTAAACTTTAATGCTTGTGCAAAATGCTAATGCTTATTTGATAACATAGACAATTATAAATTGATGGATAAATAAAACAATAGTCTACTTTCGTTTTGATATGAAGAACCAATTAGCAAATATTAGCTTATTTTATTTAGGTTTATCTTGGAAACATTTTAATATATAAGTAGTATTCGATTGACAATGATATTATTTATCTAAAGTAACAGTTTCAGATCACATGACTAGACATAAAAAATATGAGTATTGTTTTAAGCTTTTAACTGTCTTATTTGTGTAGAGGTCAATTTACTCAAAAACATTTTTTTTTAAACTGGATGACTCTAGAAGTGGGTCTCTTCTGCCGAACATAAAGTAAAATGCTAATAGTACATTTTTATCTAGGTGCACAGGTAGTGCCACCCACCAATTTCATTCTGGACCAGAGGTTGGAGTGCCTTAAACATAAGGCTATTTTAGATGATAAATATGTTCAATTCTCTCTTTATGGCCTTATATCTCGAAAAAAAGGACAGCCAGGCCCTCTAAAATTGATATGGTGTGAAATAAAAATGTTTTCTGTATAAAAGTAACCATTCGTGAACGTGACAAAAATTCTTGTCAAGACGCTGGAGTGCCTTAATCATAAGGACTACGATTAAAATGTGGCTATTTTAGATGATGCATCCATTCATCTCCTTCTTTAAGGCCTTAATCTCTAAAACAAGAACAAGAAAGGATCCTTATAATTATATGGGGTGAAAGAGAAATGTTTTACGCATATAAAAGTTACCATTTGTGGATGTGACAAAAGTTCAGGTCCAGACACTGGAGCGCCTTAAATATAAGGACTGCCCTTAAAATGTGGCTAGCTTAGATGATAAATCCATTCATGTGGCTATTTTATTCAGTAAACCCAATCATCTCCAGCTTTAAGGCTCTCTCTGCCATCTCTTTCTTAATTCTGTAATATACTTGGTGCTTACTGCCATCTTTGCTCAAATTATGAACTTTATTTTATGCTAGTTCAATTTTTTTGGTGTGTGTTGGCTAAAACCAGTTAGGTTATTGTGGATGTGGAATAGTTAGATCCAGTTAAGTTATAGCAAAAGTATTAAAAATTGCTTACATTTTCAAGTTTATATATATGTGTTTAAATTTCCTTTATTAGGGCCTATGCATAGTAATGATATGGAATTATACATCTCAATAATTTATTATTCACATCTTTATTCAAAATTACGATATTTTAAATGAGAGCGGGTGGTAAGATTTATTTGTGTTAAGTTGTTAAGTTGCAAGATATGGCGACATCCTTCTATGTCTCTGTTTAAAAAGACAACACGGTTTTGTGGACAGAAACGCACCTGGATGACCACACCTTTTTTCTTTTGGGAAGCTTTGAGAAGGAAATGTCGCTTGCTATACCCTTTCTGGGTATGCATCTCTTCACTTTCCTTCCTGACGAGGAGCCAAGTAGGTAGTCACTATGACATCTTAATCTGTGTTCTAAATTGCATGTACCGGGAATTATCATGAATATAACGTAATAGTCGGGCTTTATTAAAATCTACAACATGTGAAATATCTAGCAAATAACTGTTTATCTACTTAAAATTAAAAAACTATAAAACACCAGAACTTTTAATTTATAAAATAACACATAATTCCTTTTTAATCATTATAATACAGAACAGCAAACTTGGACCCAATTCAATCGTTATATCAAATGTCACCCTAATGGTGGTGTACAAACATGAATATATCAGGTTAGCTCTTTTAAAAATTACAGCATTCATTTAACAAATTAAATATTGTCCCTGTTTTAAGGTACATAATATTAGTAAATTTAGTAATAATCAGTTTTACATTCTTAATTCTCATTCCCAATCTCGCACACCCCTAATGTTAAGTATTATATGGATCAAAATTAACAAGTACACAGTATTTTCGTTCTTGTAGGTTATAAAACCTTTGGTCTCGCTTCAATGCGCCACTAATTTAATTATGTTTCTATGTTCATAAATCATAATGCACAAATAAATTCCAGTATCCATGTCCAGTAAGATTCGTAATGATTCAATTTCCAGTGATGAAAGCTTTGGGTTCAAATTTCATTGTTACAGTAAGGGTTGCTTTCCTTTACAGTTTCCCATTCTAACTAAGCAAATGCAGGTATGATTTCAAAATAAATGATCTTTATAATACTCACCACATTCAAAGTTGTAAATATTCCGTCTTAATAAACTAATTTGAAAAATATATATTTTTTTAAGTTCTAAATTTTGAAAAGTACACAAAAATACAGTAATGCATTATGTTACAGCAATATAAATGTAACTGACTCGGGGTCACAGTGAGGGTTGAACTGTTTAAACAGCACAATAGGAGTTCTAGGGTATAAAGTACCCCAATTTAATATCTATTAATCCTTTTAGTGCCACACCTATTTCAGAATTTGCACTTGAAGAGTGCCAGTTAGATTGTGTGTGAAGAATGCCACGGCTATTTCCTCATTTTTGTTTGCAAGAAAATATGCCAAACCTTTATTTAGAAAGCGATTATTTTGATTTTTCTATCATTTTAATCTGTATATACTGTTCCTTAATAATAATAATAATAAATTATAGTTTGATTATTTTTATTTAATTTTTTGAAATATATTTTTGTCAAAACTAAGGCTAATTAACATTTAAAAAATATTTATATACATTTCACTATTATTTCGTTGTAGTGCATTTAGTGTTATGCAAGAAAATAAAGTTTTGAATATATATGATTATAATTAATAGGAATTTTTATTTGGTATCCTACACTAGATATTTTTGGGCAGTTATTGCGTACCGTCCGTCCGCCATTGTAAATGTACTAAACTCTCAGTTCCAAAAACTATTTACCGTTGATATTTGTCAACAACCTTATATAAAATAATATAGAGAAATGTTTTCTTTCCAGTGATATATGATAATACTACACTATCTATCAGGTAAAGCAAGAACTAGCGCAAATCTAGGGAGCCAACCTTATCGACTCTGGCACTTTTAAAGGTAGTAGGCGGAGCCAATCAGATCAGACCGTGGCACTTTTAGTGATAGTAGGCGGAGCCAATTAGATCAGCTCGTGGCACTAAAAGGGTTAAAAGGGTGGCTGAGCAACATGTTATTCTTCCTATTCCTTAAGTGTGACATTAATGGTTTGCTGGTATAGTTGGATCTAAATCAATTTAATTGTCTGTAAATTGAAGATATTTGAAACTAACTCATTGTTGTGGCCTATTCAAGTAACAAAGGTTTTTTTATTTATCGAATTAATTTTTGGATAGTTATTTAATTGTTTAGTCGATCACATTCTCACTAGTAGTGGCATATGTTGTTTTATATTCACCTAATAAAGCAAGGATCCTGTGTTTATTTTTTGGCAGGGATAAAAGGTTATCAGTGGTGAATTTACAGTGAGTTTCAAGTGTTTTGTATGCCTCTGAAATAAACTAATTTATAAGTCTTGTGCTGATAAAACAAATTATTTTTACAAAGTGAGCACTCATAATTATGTAAAAAAAAAAAAAAATTGCTACCCACTTTGGAGTATAGCTGCCCCGGAGGTTCATAAAATACTGCAAGAATTTTTGGAAGAAGGCCAAGGGCAATTCCAGTTCTTTATTTTTTTTTTAGCTATACATTTTATTCTATGGTATTGTATTTGGTTTAGTACCAATTAACGCTATATTAGGCAAACATTAATATAGTTGTAATAATCTGAAAGTATATAAATCTTTCAGTGAATATTTTGTGTTATCAATTTTGGTACTTTAAAAACAAAATAAATAAAAACTAAAGAAAATTAATTCATACAATTATCAATAGTTTAGTGAAAACTGACTGGGGTATAAAGTCCCCTGCCCTCCTGCTCGAAGGTTAAGACATCAAACTTATGGTATACTTGGTTGCTATTGATGATAAAGGTGTGAAGGTTCAAATTCCTGCCTATTGGACAGGATTTTCATGCATTGTAATTTTAAGTGGGATTTTATAAATCTCTGGTTCAATCATTCATAGCACCTTCTTCAGTGACTGCACGGTCTAAAGTACTACCTTTGCAGTAGACCGCCTGCCAACGTAGGGGCGATTGAGGTTCAAATCTTAGTTGGGTGTACTGAGGGTGGTTTGCCACTCTTCCTCCACACAAATACGGGTACACTTCCTAATCCCTAATATAATTAGTGCATACGCATATAAACATGACCATCTTTAGTTATGGGCCAGTGTGTTAAATGTGGCAACTTCATTTGTAGCAACGTCATAAGGCCTAGCGGTCTGCTGGTTCTTACAGAGAATTGTTTGAATATTTACACTTTTCTTCTTTTAAAAACAGATGAGTCACTTTGAACGATAATAACTTGGGGGCGGATTTTGTCCTAAATGCCTTTATTATTATTATTATTATTATTATTATTATTAGCACCGCGTCTTACTACCCGTTCGGGTTATACGCACTTACGCTAATGTGTAATGGGTAGGGTGATTGTGAGATGAAATGAAGAACCTACAGTTTAACGTGGAATCCGAACCACGGTGGAGACCTGGCATTCCCCACATTCACAAGATGTCTTGTCAGAGGTGAAGGAAGGGTTTGGTAATCAGATAAATCTGTGCCGGGACCTAGGATTGAACCCCGGCCGCCAGCACAGAAGTCTGACACCTTGACCCTAGACAGGGTTGCCACTATTTTCTTATTACCAAATTCCCTGTGTTTTCCAGGTTTTCCAGAGGAAATTTTAATTTTTCCAGACACCTAATAGATATTATAAATATAATTATAGAGGCATTTAGTTTTGTTTTAAAGAAAATTTTAAAATGAAGAGTGGTAGTTGTCATTGGAAGCATGTTTTATTGTGCAAGAGAAACACATGTTTAAGAATTATTTGGAAAAAGGATGAGAAATTAATGAAAAAATTTCTAGAAGGAAAAATTGGTTATATTTTCTGTCTACCCTAAATGGAATGAAAAAAAAAGGAAATACCAAAAATACGATTTTGAGTTTAAATGTGGTATCTATTTTTTTTATAAGAATGTTTTACTTTGTTTAGAAAACATGTTAACCAATCTTAATTATTGCTTATGTACTAAGGAGTAAACTTTATTAGTGGGGGTGAGTGGAGGAAGCCGAAAAGGCGCGACATTTGCCGAACGAAAACGAGTCATCTCAGTTGCACTTAGGACTTATCTCAAGCTGATGAGGTGCTGGCAAGCATAGTCATAATATGAGATGTGTTCCAATCAGACTGCTCAATTCTCCAGTTACAAATTTTAGTCTATATTATTCCTACTATTTTAAGCTTGCAAGCACTGTATTGCCCAATTTCACTAACAAATTCCAGTAAATTCTAGCTTTTTGGTGAAATTCCATGTGTTTTCCCGGTTTTTTCCAGACACAAACAAATTCCGTCTTTTCCCGGTGCGTGGCAACCCTGCTAGACCACCCAATGTCTTTTTTTAATCATATGCTTTGAAAAGTAGGCTTTTGAGGTATACATTTATTTTCGATAATTGCAAAGATAGTGTGTTAACTTTTATAGTGCCTATATATTTCTATTTCAGTGTTTAGTGCCTATTTTACAAATGGAAGCCTTAAAGTGCCTTTTTTTTATCTCTCTTTTTCCTCATACCCTCTTTTTTCTTTCTAAATACTTGCGGCTCCCCCTCTTTAACTCCTTAGGTCACTCCACATGGATACTCATGATAGGTAGGAAAAACCCATGTGTTCAGCGGTCTGATAGGTTCAAACTGGTCAGATTGTCGACAAAGAATTTCTTTTACCGCACAGCACTGTCAGTTCATTCAGTGGTTGTGTATATAATGCTAATGTGAGGAATGCCAGGACTCCACCGTGGTTCGGATTCCACGTTAAACTGTAGGTCCTTCATTTCATCTCACAATCACCCTACCATTACACATTAGCGTAAGTGCGTATAACCCGAACGGGTAGTAAGACGCGGTGCTAATAATAATATATAACGCTGTTGTTAGATGTGCATATCTGTCCATTCATATTTCTTTGTATTGGACTCAGTGTAAATTATTTGATACACTTTAAACTAGGTTTTATTTCTTATTGAAGTATTTCAATGATAAAGTGAAAACATTTACCAAAGTGTAACATAACTATTTACAAAAAAAAAGTTAGTTCTCATGTTAGGTGATGCTTTGTTAATTTGTAGAATTCACATATATTATTGGACGAAAATTTCCATATATAATATTTAGGTAAAATGCTAGATGAAATATCACCTAGAATAGCACAAAAATACTACAATACATGTGAAGAATTCCAGAAAGAAAACAGGATCAAAAATATTTTTCCCCCCTAAAGTTAACAATGCAGATAAAACCCAAGAGCAATTTTCTGCTGATTTATGCTCTGCAATGGTAGCCGCAAGTATTCCTTGGAAGAAGCTGGAGAATCCAGATTTCAATGCTTTTCTCAAATATATACCAACATGAAGATACCAGATGAATCAAATCTGAAGAAACACTACTTGCATTCAACCTATTTGTCCGTAAGTTTTTACAATAGCAGTTTTTTTCTTTCTGACATTAAAAATATAAACTGAATTGTATTGATTTAAACTATTTACAATAAACATTCTTTTTATTTCGTTTAAGACAGTTGAGAAGATCCGAGAAGATATTGGAGAATCATACTTCTGGGCTTCTGTTGATGAAACCACTGGTGTATGTAAAAAGCAATTTTGGAAATCTTCCTGGAGCAATCACAGTTTTAAAGGCGAGGGATTTGCCTCTTATGTAAGATGTGAAGATAATGCGGGGGAATAGAAGAAAACCAGAATCAGACTTCTGGTTCGATTGGCACAGCCATCGTCGGCAAATTTAACAGAGTATTGCAGTGAGACCCTGGGTGGAAAGTGATAGCAATTACTGCGGACATCTTGGAAGGACATCACTCCCAAGAGTCAAGCTTAGCTCAACTGAGATAGCTTGCCCTGTTTCCCGATGACTTCATGTGAGGTTGAGAAATTTCTCACTCTCTAAAAACATTGTCATACAACAGAACCAAATTTACACCTGAAAATCTCAAGAAGTATTTAGTAATTAACTCTAATAGTAATTAATTTGTGTTTATGGAAAGTATATGCTGGATTTTACAAATGAATAATATAAATGTTGAGGGTTTTGGTGACTTTTTTTGCATTACTATGCCTATTTTTAGTGCCTATAAATCCATCCTCTAATAATAACAATTGATATAAGCATTTTTTTATGTATATCATTAAACAAAAATACTTCAGAAGTTGATAAATACATTAAATAAACACTTAAATAATAATTTTTAAATAAATTTGCTAGGTAAAGATTATGTACTGTTCACAAACACGATTAGAATATTATGAAAATTACAAAATGGCAATGGCTGAAAGCCTATAAAGAGTATTCATTGTTGCACTAATCCAAACGGGTTCAATTTCTATGTCCAGGTGTTGTTGCTCTTTAGCAGATATTTGAATAAAATTAAAGAGTGCTATTTATGCGAAATGTTTGAACACTTGTCAGCATTGGGATATAGAATTTCGAAACATGACTTTTGTTAAGTGAAATTTTCTTCTTTTCTGAACAAGAATTTTCACTGCAAAGTTTTTTTTTTTATTTAGCACCGCGTCTTACTACCCGTTCGGGTTATACGATTTAAGTATTAATTACTCTAATGGATTAGGAATTGGGAAGGTTGAATGAGAGGAAGTGAACCCGCATTTGCGTGGCGGGAGAGTGGAAAACCATTTAGGAAAAACCACCCCCAGTTCACCCGACCGAGATTCGAACCTCGATCTCCCCGTTCTCAGCAGTCAAGCTCAACTCGACAAGCGAGTTAGCCAACTACGCCACAGAGGCGGGTAACACTGCAAAGTTGATAAGTATATTTCCTAGCGTTGACAAAACGAATGAAATCAATTAATGCATGAATTTTATCCCAGAAACAGTTGTTAATAAATTGATCTAGATTTCGATCCTTACAAATGTATTTTTAGACAAAAAAAGCAAAAGTTGCATCTGATTTTTGTGCCGAAGAAACTTATTTTCAAACTTTTCTGTTGTTAAAAATCTTCTTTATTGTATAATTAATCCTCTTGTAAGATCATTGAAATAACTAATATATATATATATACTAATATATATATATATATTATGCCCAGTTAACAAATCAAAGCAACAATTGTATTCCAAACTAACAGAGAATTAGTAGGTAGTATAATACAAAATTGAGGAGTTTTGAATAATGTTGGCTGTTATTTGAATATCACTAATCACATCCACAAAGTTTTAATATACCGTATGTTTCGCTATATGACTAAAGACATCATGTAATAGAACCGTGAAGCATGCAAAATTTTAAATCAAGCAAATTACACAAGAAAAAACATATCATTTGTACTCTTTTCTTCTTCTTTGTGTTTGATAAAGGCAACAATGCCGAAATATTATTTTATCTGTGTTAAAATGTGTCTGTGACTACTTCTGCTATAGAAGACAGAAGAAAGGAATAAGTCACCTTTGTGCATGGGATTCTTTCGACATTTTCCCTCTTTCCCGAGGTGGGCTTTCTTCATCAAATTTACTCTTAGTAGTTTATTTTTTCCCTTTATTTAATTTTATCAATTTCCTTTAATATAAAATTATCTGGCCTTTGGGTCACCTCATTTTTAAACACATTTCAAATAACGTAATCGAGTTCTTAAACTACTTTCAGCCAGTATACTAATTCATTTTCTTCTTCAAATTTAATTATTCTCAAATAAAGTTGCATCGCCATGACATGAGAATGATAATAAAAGTAGCTAGCTAGATAACTAAACCCTTGAATAATTATTTTTTCTACTTTTATATAGTCGATTTCTAAAATGAGACTATATATGTTGTTTATGAATTTGTATTAATACCTTCAATTACAAAACCAGCATTAGTTACTAATTAATTATCGAATAATGTTAGTTAACCTGTCAGTTCAGTGTTAATCAACATTACAATAAGTATTTCACCAAGCTTAGCATATTAAAAAAAGTAGCATCTACAATTTCATACTGATCACTGAATATATTATCAACTTTTATAAGCAGTAAAAATTGAAGGGAAATTTCATAACATAAATTTGTGAGAACCCATATAAGGCGTAAGTGCAATTGCACAGAGAAATGGAATTGGAACAGAAAAAGTGATCATGTGTGATTATTAGATTAAATGATTAAGGACTAATAAATGAAATAGCAAACATTTTAAATTTCTAACGTTTTTTAAATACGAAATTAAATTATGGAGGTTTATTTTGGGTAAATATTAGCTCATTAAAATGTCAAGTTAATGAACTTTTTTTTTTTTTAATAATTTGTTGGTGTAATGTTAATATTTCAATTACATGAGTGTTGAAAATAAAAAAAAATTCTATTTGATTGTTCATATTTTTTATAAGGTTTGTTATTTCTAATTTAAAAACCAATGTCTATTTATTAAACTTTGTTTTAAAAAGTAGTGACTATTTATAAAAATGAGTCTTTCTTATTTTAAAAATCTCATATTTTAAAGATTTAGTATCTACTTTTATGTTTGTTTTGACCAATGACATTTGAAATGTCCTAAGTTTACTTTTAATAGGTGACCTGGCGGTCTAGGGGTAAGGTATCAGACTTCTGTGCTGGCGGCCGGGGTTCAGTCCTCGGTCCCGGCACAGATTTATCTGATTACCAAAGCCTTCCTTCACCTCTGACAAGACATCTTGTGAATGTGGGGAATGACAGGCCACCACCGTGGTTCGGATTCCACGTTAAACTGTAGGTCCTTCATTTCATCTCACAATCACCCTACCACTACACATTAGCGTAAGTGCATATAACCCGAACGGGTAGTAAGACGCGGTGCTAAAAATAATAATACTTCTTTTAATATAAACAAATATAATATGTTCTTAGCCTTTTAAAATTCTGAATAGCCTATAAACAAACTAGACTTGGGAGCATTTTGAAATACTCAATTCCAAAGAAAAACCCCCAAGCTCCCAAACCCTTATTAATACCTATACAATTATACTAATAATATAATAAATTGATACCTTAAAGTTGACTGCCAAACTAATTTTATACTTTCTAAACCTTTATTTCTATCAGAAATCAACTACTCAATTGTTATATTTCTAAATTATCTGTCTTTATACAGATATTTGGATACTCACATTATTTGTTTTTTTTTTAATACAAAATAAGAATTATAAAATGACAATATAAATGTGTGTATATATAGTTTTTATAATTGCATCTATGAGAATACTTAAAGCCATGCATTTTTCACTGCTGCAAAGGTTTTGATATAAATAGCAACAAAAGTAACCCATGGAAAATATAGAACACATTTTGTTTTATAAAAGTAATGATTGTACACATTCCTTTAAAAGAATTATTGACCCATATTAATGTTTGAAATTATACATAATATGCATATATTATTCCATTTTTCTAGATATTTCTTGTGGATGGTTGATATTACGAGAAAGATATATTTCTTAAAACGTAATACTTGAAGGAAAATATTTAGAGTAGATCTGAAGGTTTGTTATTCTCTGTGATGACTTGACAGAAATAAAGTTTTCACTGTTCAAAACGGGACTGAATTTCTCCCAAACTTGGGTTCTCTCTAGGGTTATCGTTTCTCTATGCCCTATATTGGTAAGATGAAAAATGTCATTGCAGACTTGGGCAGAAGTTGACTAAAACAGTTTATTCAAAATGGGAAAATATTATTCTTCACTTAAATCTACAAAATTTATACTATACCTACTATCCTTAGATATTATCTTTGCCATGCAAAACAGATTTCCAATGGAAGAAGAAAGTTTCAAATTTATGAAAAAAAAATATGTTTGTATATGTATAGTCACTATTCTGAATATATATTATAAAAATCGTAAATTTCTTTTTTCAGCCCGTGGATTCATTACTTGAAAAATAATTTGACAAAGGATATATTTATGACCAAAACATTATAATAGTTAAAATGAGCGTTTGGATTACCTGCAAGAGAAACTGTGGGTGATAGTCAATAACAAATGCTAGAAAACTTCTAAATAATTTAGTTTTTTTGTGCAGTATTATATGCAACATTACTATACAAGTTTTACAGTCTTTTACAGAGGCTTCAAAAGAACCATTTCATTTCGTGGCAACATCACAGGTTTACACAACTTAAAAACATGACACTTCTTTATGAGCTTTGTGTGGATAAACAAAGTTATGCTGTATGCTTTGTGCCCACAGCCATAGTCCTCATGTTAGTTAAATGTACAAAGTACATATATTTTTACATTATTTACACTATCACTTGTACAATTTTAATATTCTTCTTACAGAAGTAAGGCATAATAAAGCAGTAAGAGCAGTAGTTTTTAGAAACTTTAATATCCTGTGGATGGAAGTCTTGATATCTTACAAGGAGGCAATGAAAGTGAAGCACAAAAACCACTATTCAAATTACCAACACTAAACAAGTGATAACACAACACACTGTGAATAAGAATGCAGTACCCGTTTTTCTTAAATAATTCAAAATAATTCAAATAAATATAGGTTTCTTGTGTTTGATTATGTTTTAATTTGCAACAAGGTACCCAACACACTGTTTTGATGGTTTGACTTATACTTTCCTAACCAATTTTTCAAGACTTTAAAACAATAATTTCCGAAATTTGGCATATGTATTTTTTTATCCAATTTATTATATTTATATGCGGTCTGAGCCAACATTATTAGGATTATATTATTATTTTTTAAAACCTACATTATGTCTGGCATTAGAAGAAGCTCTTTGAACAAATTTCTTTGATGTTTGATATTATTTGTGTTTAAACATGAACAAATTTTAAGAATATTATGCAACTTATAAAGGGAATAAAATGTGATATATCAGTTGAAAAATACAGAAATTTTCTCTCTTTAATGCTCATTATTTATAGCTAAGTAACCAAGTTTTGCTACATTTTGAAATTAATGTTTAAAAATCAATTATTTTTTATTTGGTATTTATTGGTATTATATATTTTACAAATAAATGTTTAAGATTTTCAGCTGCATTTAATTTTTTGAGAAAACTAATTCCCTTATATTTTTCCTGTTTCTCCTGCTTTCCAGTATGTTGGGTACCCTGAGCACTCTCCAAATGTTGGGAGTACCATTGTTCTAGAATTGCATGAATTTTCAGGGAAAAGTTTACCATTTGATTGCAGATGACACACAACAGTTTCACCATCCAACACTGCAACTGTGTGTGCATTTTCACCAGAGTAAAAATATGAGGTTGGAGCAAGATTAAGAGAATGATTGGCCCCAACACTATATTGATGATGGGACTGTTCTTTTAGCCGCTGTTTAAGCGCCACATCTAAACACGAGTGGAAGTTTCGATCAGTAGCTGGACTGTAGGGTATAAGAGGATGATGATCCCCATAACTTCTCGATGACTGTCTACTCACATCACTCTGCCTTTTGCCATCGTCATCACTCATATCTGAACCATGAACTTCACTATGTTCTATTTCTTCATAAACAGGATCATCTTCTAATGGAGCTGTTGGGTAAACATGTAGATGGTTGGCATTGTGTAATCGTCCATCGCGAATTTCTGTATAAGTATGATTCCAGGGGCTGATTGAGCGGAGTAAATTACCATTAGCTTTTTTTAAAGCTTTAGTATTAGTATGATTGAGATGTATCATTGATGTCTGTAATCGATTACATTGCAAAGAATTATTTGGATCTTGATGTTCATTTTTTTGTTTGAGATCTGAAAGATCATTTGTTATGCCTTGATTGTAGTCATGGGGCTTGTACGCTTGATTATGAGTGTCTTTAATTTTTGCAGGATTTCTTTGATTGTTCAAACTATATAAGGTTGTTGTAGAGTGACACCTAGGAGATATTTCTTGCTCCAAGCAACCATGTTCCGAGTCCTGACTGCAAGATTTAAATGGAATGTTCTGGAAAAATAAAATAAAAATAACAATGAAATTATCATTTATTTTATGCAGGTTTATAATATAAAGTATAATGTATAAAAGTTATAGTCACAAATTGAATAAAGACCATTGTGAATTATTTAAATCATAATCCTATAAAATAAATAAAACTAACAAGTAATATTTAATCTAATAAGAGATATTTTAATTGGTATCATAAGTGCGTTGTCAAGTCCAAGATTTTTTATTGTATAAAAACTTAACACTTAAATTAGAAATATTCAATATCACAAAAATAACCAAATATACTTTAAAAGGGGAATTCAAATGAAGCCCGAAAAGTAGGTTTCTGTGAGTAGGTAGAGGATATAAATTAATATAATGAAGCTATTAATTTTTGGCTAAAAGTTGAAATACCATAGTTATGAAAATAGTTATATC
>CABFOW010000866.1:162789-181453 GCA_902141385.1 Timema californicum | reverse complement strand
CCACCCTTAATATGATTAATTATTCGAGCAATGAGCATCACCACTTTTCTTTTGTAAAACCATATAAACATACAACATGTTTCCTATATAATAGTGACTAGAGCAGGTCAGCTGGATTTGTGGAATTTAAATTTGTATGTAGCATCTGGAGCTTAGATGGATTTATGGAGGTGAAGCATAACCCATAAGGTGGGACATAAAGAAAAACGAGTTGAACATTAAAGTCTTTGGCTTGGCACTGCACTACATATTACCTTTATGTGATATGTGTTCAATAATAAATCTTCTAAACTTACATACAATCACTTACACACAAAATAGCTAATTTAATTTACCTCGGTAGTAATTTATGATTAGGGTAAGCCATCAATTGTAATCATAGAACACAAGTTACAACTGTATCATATTAAACCTAGACTAATTAACAACAAGGTCTCCAGATTTGATCTAATTAATATGCTTTGCAAATATAAATAAGCCTGGATTCTGAAATTCTGGATTTTGAAGCAGACTCTAATGACCCAAAAGCCCAAATCTATTTAATGAGGTGGCCACCAACTCTCTCCAAGTTCATTGCCATAAAATCACACCATTCCCAACTGTCACAATTTTCTTCAAAAATATAACCAACATCATATATCTTAATAAAGGTCATTTCAACTGCGTTGAGAGTGAATAGTCAGTGTCATGGTAACCAAGAAAAAAAATTGCCTAATATTTTGAAAATAGATCTTAATACCTATATCAGTTCTACACTACCTAAGTGCTCTAGTATCTTGATAAGGAACACTGAAATACATAACAAAAGAGTTAGGGAACTTCATCATAAACACATTACTAAATCTAAACAAATGGCAAGCCTAAACCAAAAATATGTTCTACCATGCTTCCTTCCTACATATCTTTTCCATCTATTTAGTACAAATCAACCAAAAACGGTGAAAAATCGATAGTGAACCAGTAGTTAGTGAATCATGCATTTCAACCAAGAACAATAAGCAATAATACAATCAGCATATTAATTTATATCTACCCTAAAGCTATTTGTTGCAGTGAAAGCCCCCCAAAAAAAGGGTGTTCTACTTCATTTTCAAGAACAGTGAGATGAGGTAAAAGTAGCATGACTTTGTAAGAAGTTATGATATAAATTCATGTATACATGCTTTTGGTAAGACAACAATATTTGACATGTTAATGAATTATAAAATATAATGTATCAAATAAAAAAGAATATACCAGGGTTAAAACATGACAAGGAAAGAGAGTGGCTGAAAACTATTGATGGCTCGAACTTGTATATTCATTTTTTATTGCAAAGAAGAGAAATTAGATTTTTTTCTTTCTTTTAGAAGCTGGACCACAGTCAAAAGCATTTCAGAAGCAGCTCACCTTCCATATTAGAGGCTTATGAAGTGGTCCCCAGGTTGTAGCAGATTTGGGAAGGTTAGAGGGAAGGATCCCGCGCCCACGGACATAAGGCAAGGTAGCAACACACACCTCCACTTCTGGGTCTGATGAATTAGAGATAGCATTGGTAAGACTAGCGTTGACTCGGTTGAGAGCTGGTGCGGTTACGGTGTGGTTTGACTTTACTTGATTGCTGCCGGGAGAGTTCCACCCCAGTTGAAGGAAATACTAAAACAACCAAAATAAATTAACTAGTGACATCCTTGCATGGTGTAAACAGAAAATTTATTCTTGCTCAACAAACGTAAAATTCCAAATGCCAATGCTATTTTCTTATGGATATATGTGAGTTTAGGAAAATGTAATCCGCAACAATGTACCATATGATAAGTGTTCTTTTCATAGTAAGAGCCACATTGTGTTCGTTGTCTTTTATACATTTCTGTCAACCTTTTCTGTGCCTTCTTTCAAATATAACAAAATACCTCAAAAAGTGAAAAGAGGTTTTCCTTAAAGAGATACATTAGCTATTATTATAACTCCTCACAAATTATTTAGAAAATAATTTTTGCTGTGTTATTTTATTCATAAGTAAATGAACATTACTTACTATGAATAAAAGAAAATATGTAGTGTCACATATTCCACAGTGACAAATGCACATGTTAATAGTATTAGTATTGAAGCATAAAAAACAGTGAGCCATTTTAAGGTAGAGTTTACAAGGTGTGTCAAATCCATCTGAGCTTGGTGTAACACCAGGGAGAGCCCCTGTTCAACTAACATTGCAATACAAGTCATGTGTTCTTGGTATTTTAGTATCCTACATCCATCTAGGACAAGCTAAAAGTAGATTCGGTTTGAGTTGACAGAATGGACATTCTATGAGTTATGTGCTCACTACTCAATAAAAATAAAACAGTGCAACAAGTAAGTAGTTCCAAAAATTATGTCAAACCAATTTGTAAAGGATCATAAAATAATCACAACGTATGGAAAATTTGAAAAATGCAAGTGTGTGTTAGTAAATAATAGAGCTATATTTAAGAAAAACGATGATCAAAAAATGATTTAATGTTATATTATGTTATAAAAGAAAGTCTATAAAGAATATTATGGGTGTGCTAAAATTCCAAAACTTTGTTTACACTACTAATATGACAGCTTAAGCTTCAATTTGATAAAAATACAAATATAGCAACTTTAGCCTTTCTTTCTAAATATTTGACCTAAAATTTGTAACAGTCCACATTTCTTACTCTGTGATGTTATGGACATTCAAATATTGTTTGTCAACAAAAATGTGTAAATTCATTCTGGGCAAGGCATATAAAGGCTATTTAAAACAAAATTCCCATTAATTGCACTAGTATTAGATAAAGCTTTCTCTTTCTTATATTTGCTCAAACTTAAATCACTAATAATATCATTTATTTATAAAAACTATTATAGTATAAAAGAAATTGTGTTTAAATAATAAATAAACCATTACAATAAAAATTACAACATAAGTGCTACAAAAATAGATTTCATTTATTAGAAATATTGATACTATGCATTTTTTTGCCAGCTATGAATATTTCTTTTCTTTAAATTCTACTAGCAGTAAATTAATTTATTCATATTTGAATAAGTTTCCCTTTGAATGGGGAAAAAAAAGGAACATTTTACACCTTTATGATATATTATGTTGAATTTGCGTTAGTGTTACTGTTAAAATATATGTTTAGTTAGTAAATTTTAGTGCCAATGCCTAAACTATTTTATCTAACGAAATAGTGTATGGATTAGAATAAAATATACAAGTTTATGCCCAAAGTAAGGATTAAAGAACATTTCACCTAAACAATCCAAGGATCTCTATTTTGCAAACCTCTTAGGGCTCAGCTAAGCCACATGAATGAGATATTACTGTTTTATTTGAATTATATCACATTTATAAATTGCTACAGCTATCTAAAATAACTATATTGCTTACAACAATTCAAATGATATCTTGGTAAATTTATTGAAACATGAGATGAAGTGCCACTAGTTTTTTTTTTGGGGTTGAAACAACTACTGAAAAACGGCAAATTTGCCATAGCTAAATGGTTATTAACATAAAAAAAAGTAAAATATTGTGACGGTTATGTCTAAACCAGTTAGCCTAGAGTTAATTGGACTGTATATTACCACCATTAGGTTTATATACATATTTTACTTTTTTTATGTTAATTTACTCCCGGGAAAAGAAACTCTCTTGCATACACTATCATTCTCATGCAGTTTGTGAGCGTTAACAACTATTGAATTTGTGTTAGTTTGTATAGAGCAGCAAGATGACTTTGGCAGTAAATAAAAGACAATACAATTGTGAATGAAAACAAATCAATACAAAATAAAGAAAACAACAACCAGCTTTTTGTATTAATTGTAGTTTCCAATTATCTGTGGTGCTTATGACCTTAATTACCTTGAAACATCAATGGCATTCTGTAATTTTCAAAATAGCCTAAGTGAAATTTTACTCCTATTTACATATATTTTTTATAAATACAAATTTTCTTATTCTCTTGGTGATTTCAATTAAGAACTTTGACTTTGTGTGTGAACACAAACTAAAACAATACTTAAGTACAGAATTGTAGATAAAGCTTAGTAATTACAGTAACCCCTAAAAATATAGTTAGACAAAAGGAAAAACAAAACCTATGAAAAGCTGTAAATATTATAAAAAACAAAATTAGTATTCCAATTACTAAGTTAATTAACTACAGTTAGCCCTTAAAAATATATTTAAGTCTTATGTTTATGAATTTTATCTTTTGTGTAGAGACGCCTTACTATCGAAGGCTCAAAAGTAGTCAATATTAAAATTAAAACACAGCCATTTCTAAATATAATCATAGTGATAAGTTTTGAAAAAAGTTTTATCTTCTTTTACTATTTGCTTTCATTAAATTTTTTGTACTTGTATATAGATACTTTATATTTAAGAAAATATTCATACAGATACTCCTTCCTCACTTAACGACCTACTTGTTTAACCACCATCTTTCTGGCTCTCAGTTTTAAATAGTTATTTTATGCTATCCTTTGACACTTTTCACTTTTTAAGGTTTTATTATTTATCTGTTGAAAACAACTGTCAAGGTTAATAAAAATAGCAAAATATGGATCCAGTTGATAAAATTTAAGATACATTTAGTTTATAAAGGATTCGCACATTCTAATTTATCAACAAATCAAATTAGATATCATTTAGCAAATATAGATATAAATACTGTATTTCAATTTTTGTGTTGAGTATATCGATATATCCTTTCCATTCCCACTAAGTAATCTTGTTCCCTCAGTCGGTCAGTCCTACAGTAGTAAACGAAGCGTTCTAGATTTATAAGATCTCAGAATTTCCTTCTTAAATTTCAACTTGATTGTGCACCCCATAGAATATTTTGGTAAAAAGGAAAGGCACGCAGTATCTTTGAGACTTTGAAACACGCGAGGGCGAAGAATCGATGGAAACATTTATGGCAAGCCATGGATTATTTCAAAGGTTTCGTTGGAGATTCAACCTGTATAATCGGAGTATCAGCGGTTAGGCGGCAAGTGTTGATGTAGAATGATGATGACCCCAAATTACTCTTTAAAGGATTCGAAAAATAAGCGAGGTAATAATATGATTGTTTTATGAGTTAACTTAAATTTTTTAGGTACATATTTGTATATTTTGATGATTGTACTTTTATGTTTTGTAATAAGTAAGAAATGCAAATTCAAACAAAGTTATCAAGTTGGAGTTTCCTTTATTCAAAATAAATAACAAAGATCAAGTTCCTCGCTTAGTGACCAATTCGTAGGAATGGATCTCAGTCGTTAAGTGAGGAGTACCTGTATAAAACTAAAAAGTTAGCATAAAAACTCAACTTTGAGAGGTTTTCACATAAATTTAACCAAAAGGTAAACAAACAAACTAGATAAAAATTTAATTCACATATGGGTAATCAACACATCAGCAAAATGATTATGAAATAAAAAATCAAAATATAAAAGTTCCCACCAAGATGGTGTAGAGACCAATTAAGAGAATGTGAATAAAAAAATAATAAAAAAGAAGACTGTGATTCACTCTGCAAGAATCTGCAATCTCCCTCCTGATTGGCTATATGCACAGTGTGAATTTTTATTTAAAATGTAACACATAATGAATGATTATGAATGTAAATAAGGTGAGATAATTTTGTCACATTTATTATGAGATATTTTCAAATTATGTTAAATGTGAGTTCATAAAAAAAACTGTACCAAATGAAGGTACTTTCAAAATCAAATTTCAAGATACCTGGAAACTACTGAAAATTATCATGTTGGTGTGTCTGCAAGGTATAGACCTAATGATTATAGGTAAACAAAAAAGGGGGCTTTAATAGTACGTATCATTCAAAGAACCCACAATTGGCTTCCAGGTTAATTTGAAACTAGAGAGCTGGAAATGAGACATACAGAATAACAATCAAACATGACCAAATTAAACATCTTTATTGGCTTTTAACAATAATTAAAGTTTAGTATATAGATTTGTAAGCTGCTCACATGCAATATAATGACATTCTTAAACAGAAATGTGAACACAGTTACAAAACAATAGCTTTATTCTTTGTATTTATTTGTGATGTACATAGTAGTTTGTTTATATTTTGTCTGATCAAATTCAGTTAAATTAGCTTGGAAACTGGAATAAATATTAAAAAAACTGGTATATTGATTGACCTTAATAAACAAAATTATAATATTTATTCTTGGGTCTAGCCTTTAGACTATTTGAATTTATGATTTTATCCCAATGATGGTACCATAGCGGCGATACCCATTTGACAAGACCTAGTGCTAAGAGTTATTTAATATTTTACTCACAAAATCTTATTTTATTTGAAACATAGAATTAAAGTGTCTCATAACACATTTTACAGTCTATAACAGCATGCAAGAATACCACTAGTTCTTCATAAGATAGTTTAGTTAAAAGATAGGCTGTTTCTAGAAACGAAGATTGCATTTACGTGAGAGGGGATACCGTGGGCATAATTACAACTATTTATATAGCTCATACTTTATTCAGTTGTCAAATGGTCTGAAGTGTCACTGTAAAAATAAATTGGATTACTGATGCCAAGGGGTTGAGGTTCAAATCCTGGTTGGCTGTAATAAGGGTGGTTTTCCCTAAATAATTTCCCTCTCCCACTTACATTTTCTATAAATTAAAACTACCTCATCCCTAACACAATAACATAATGAGTACATATGCATACAAGACAAAAGGGTAGAAAGAGATAGTAAAAAAGAACCGATTCCCCGGCAGGGGGATGGATGGAAGATACATTGTTTTATTGCATTTAAACCTGTGAGAGCCAAGTGGTCTTATGGCATTAGACTTGCATTGTACTTAATTACGAATGATGGGGAGGTAAGGTGAGGGTGCTTGATACAAGTTTGCTGCAATAAGAATGATTTCTCCCATGCGATTTTACCATATTTTCTCTTTATTACTCTCTTGATTCTTGAATTATATTTTATGTGCTTAGATTAAATCGTTTATAAGCCAGGTTTAATAATTAAACAACAAAATATCAAATTATGAATACAAATTTTAGACACTATAAATATTTATTCATGGACAGGTTGAGTTAACTTTTGCTGTTACAAGGTTTAAGTGTTAACAATAATATGGTAATGTATTATCACTGGTAGTGGGAGTTTTGGAGGGTAGAATAATATCGGAGATGGAGTTCAAAGAAAAAATATTGATTTCTTTTTACATTGAACAGGAGTCTAACTACATTTTGACCACTCCCTCAAACTTGGCCCATGGTTTAATGTAACATATGAGCAAGATATGTACCACTATTTAGTGAAAAACTACAGTTGAATTTTACACTATGATTGTATGGTGCACTTAGTGAAGGAGCGAATAAAACTATAATGAAGACACCAAGTCACAGGAATAAATAATTTTTCTAGTAATATGAATATATTTGAATAGTTTGCTATCTTATCTTTCACTGTAAAATGTAATAATATGTAAACATTGTTAGATTCAAGAGCTCCAAACTTGTTAATTATGATTGATTTATGTAATACATATACTTTTTTCAAATGTGCAATTATATATTATGTAGATTGTATATCTTATTTGTATGGATTAATTAGGTATTTATTGCCTCAGTGTGTATTGATTTTTCTCAATGAAATGTTTGTAAGAAATACTGATGATTTGTAGGTAGATAAAAGCAGCACTAGTTGAGATTTTTTCATATACCTACAACTAACCGCACAAGTTTATCACAACTGATATGGTGTGAGACAGTAATTTTTTTTTTTGCTGTAAAGTTACTCCACAGTTCACAAAAAAAAGTGGTAAACAACTTCATCAAACTTGAGAATTTTTTAAAAATAGGTTAAATATATTTTATAGATGATTACATTTTAAACAAAGATTTGATTTTACACATGAATACTTACATCAAAACATGGCTTTGGTATGCCAGGTCAATACTATCAACAATTTTCCAAGAAAATGCACCCCACATAGTTCACAACACCATAAAACACTTTATTTTACATAGGCGAGCGTGGCAAGTTAATTGTTTATGATCATGTTGGTGAACATGGCCCCTTTTAAGTGTTCATAATAAAGTTAAAATAACACTTGGTGCTTATTTCTGAAAATATATTTTTTTAAGGTACCAAATTAGCCCGAACACAGGCCTCGCACATAATATGACCCTAAAATATTGGTGTCTACATAGAAAATTAAAGCTCTCAAATATAGCTCGAGGTAAAAATTAAACATATTTGATATAGTTTTATTGGACCCACTGAATAATTTTCTGGATGTGCAGACATTCTTAATTTTTTCCCCTCCACTTTATTATCCCCAGAAATACTTAGCTTGTGAGCAACCTTCACATAGTTTTTTGAACCACGCATGTCTCTTAAATTCAAATAATCCCAAAGATTCGTCTCATTACCTTGTTTATTTGAGACACCAAGGAAGCCTTTTTTTTTTCAACACACACAATCACTCACTTGCTAATCAGTCATGGGTGATTTTTTTTTTTAACATCAGTAACAGTGAAGGGTGGAAATGCTATCTCTCGCTTTGTTTTGACCTTAAATTTATTATTAGATGCCGACAATGATTCCCACTGGTACAGTTCCAGCATGTTATAAAATATAGCTCTGTAGGAATATGCCATTTGTCTTTTTAGTGAAAAATGCTAGGCCGAGCTTATAACAAGAGTAGACCTTTAGTTTTCAGAATAACATTTTATGGAGAAAAACATCATTCTTTATTCAAGACAATAAAGTATATATGCTAACTGAAAAGACAAAGTTTTCTTTAAAAAAATGTGTTGTAATATAAGAAACTGGTAATATATTCCATTCAAGGTAGGAATTACTCTCTGAAAGGTCTTTTTTCCTACCAATATTCTAATATATAGTAGATTTATGGTAGGGAAAAAGGCCTTTCAGAAGTCAATTCCTACGGCGAATGGAATATATATATGATCATATGAAGAATTTAATTTCGGGTGTGTCTCTGTAGGGGAGGGTTGGGGGTCAAATTGGCATGTTTAGAACAGGAATATGAAGACTCAATAATAGTAAACGCTGATAAATAAGAATATGCTTATGACAAAGTTTACCTAATATATATATAATATATATTCGGTGTCAAACAATTAAAACTTTACATGAAGCTATATAATTTTTTATAAACTTTATGTATCAGTTCAAATATCAATCAACATAAAAACTTACACTTTAAAAGTCATATATAAAATCATCTTGTAGATGTAGCCATAAAGAGGAAAACCAGCTTGTCTTAATACCATTACAAAGGGTCTTATAACTTCATTAGGCTCCAAAGAAATATTACGATGCACGCTGAGAAGTGCAAGTCCCGTCAAACCATCATTTCCTGTAGTGTTTCTTACATAAAACTTTAATTGCATAAGTGTAGAGAAAGTATGTTCAGGGGTAGTTGTCGATACTGGAAGTGTGGCTAAGGTTTTAAGAAGCTTCAGAATATTTGGAAAAAGGTCCAAGCTACACTGTATGAGAGCTTCATTAGCAGTCATCAGCCTATCTCTTTCATCCATTTTCACCCACTTTGCTTTCCATGTAGTTATCTCAACGGAGCATTTATTTTGTTAAGAAGCATAACACAAGAGAAGTTAACAATCTCAACTAACTTTTACTCCTTTAAGTCAGTACCTACCATTCCATTAGGGATTAATTTTTGTAGGGAACAGATAAGGTGTCTGTATTGAGAATCAGTTCCTGAAATGCTGTGTGATATGGTCCAAGAAAAAATTAAATACAGTACTAAGATATTCTTCAATTGTGGATGCAGGTGTGTTATCACAATGGCACTGCTTATCAACAACACGAGGAGTTCATTTCTTACGCAATTTCATTCAGCATTTCTGCAGAGTAAGTAAATATATTATGAAATTCATCCTTCGATTTAGTGACCGTTGTGTGAAGGACATCAACTACAATGTCTACTTGTTCACATGCAGCGACAAAGTCAGAGTCAACCCGTAGATACTTGCAAGTGAAATTGTGTGATAGAAAAAACTTTTGCTGCAGTGTTCAATCCTGTAACAAACTGTCCTTTCACAACTTTAGCTAAAAGGTTGGTGCGCTCTCTGAGCAGTTTCTTGTTTGAGTGCCCCCTCTAGCTCTTGTATTGCATACACAATTAGAATATAAATTTCTTGGAACCTAGGAATTGAGTCATGTTTGTGCACCCATCTGGCCTTACAAATGGCAATGAGTGTTGCATGTTTGTTATCAGGCATGTGTTTCTTTATTTGAGCATCAGAGTGCAGGGGTGAGGATCTGAAATATACACCGACTGATGTGACCGTTCCTATACAGTTTCTTCTAATCGGCATAACATTGCAGGAATTAGCTAAAGCCAAATTCAATAAATAAGCACTGCAATGGACATAAAGGGCACATGGCTGTATGGTGCCATGTTAGGGAAGTGAAAGATTAGATTTGAGAAGTGTAGTCACATTTACATGTAGGGAGAGTGGAAAGCCATTTAGGAAAAATCCCCACCCATCTCTACATTAAAGGCAGTCTAGTCTTTTGCGTATAGTACACCTTAGACAATTTGATTACAGAAGCAAGAATTAAAGATAATGGATGATCTTGTTCCAAGATTATCAGAGAGCTGGGCCAAATAAATATGTTTTATTTGAACAATAATTGGTAGTTTGAAAATGTTCAATGCAAATTTCATCAAAAAACTTGTGAGATAATTTTCATGTTGTATTTTAGTATTGACAAAGAGTTTATATAACTGGGTTTAAACATTAAAAACAATTTTGCCTACTTAAAAAAATCTGTTATCAGCAAGATTACACAATTACTTAGGTAAAGGTAGCATATTAAAAAAAGTGTATTATGGATAAAAATTGCTTTCAGTTTTCTATTTATTTTCTAAGCGAGTGACTTACAATGTAGTTTTCATTATTTAAATACTTCTGAGCCCATTCAGGAAGTTCTGCGAAATAAGTTTATAAATTCATTTTGTGGACCAATGTCTTCCAATGATACACTCGTGTTCAAATGGTTCAATTTATTATAAATATATGTACTGTAAACACTTTTAAATCTTTTAAAATGTAAGTTTTGAAAGCAAGGTTTGATGAAAGGTTTTAGAAACAATAAAATTTCAAATAGATACCTTATGATACTAGGAAATTTCTACAATTCTATCCAAAAATAAAAATAATTGTCAGGCGTCAGATGCTAAATTATATTTTCTTTCAATATCTTCTTTTGAAGTTAGTTTTACATTAAAAATAGTTATAACTCTCTAAACAGAATCAAATTTCTATAAAAATGTTCCTAGGCATATTTTTCGTGCCATGGATAGTTTAGAAGCTATAGTAAAAGCCATATCTGCGTTCACCCCAACAATGGAAAAACATTAAGTTATTTTTAGAGTAAAAATAGTTATGGCCATAATTAAACAAAAACAAATTTTCTATAAAAATGTGTCTAAGCATATTTATTGTGTGGCGGATAGTTTCTAAACTATAGCCATGGGAGGCGTAGCACCTCCATGAAACTGCACCAAATAATAACTTGTCGTATCTTGCTTTCTATGTTAAATGTTATTCAATTGTAATGTTTGAAAAATAACGATTGCATTTATCACTAAAAATATTCACAGCTTGATATGCCAAAAAACTAATATTTATGAGTTATATCTAGTTTTTATAATTGTTTCCACACCACTATGAGGTAGAGTATATGAAGCGTTTTTTTTAGCTTGGTTATCTCCTGTAGGCCTAATTCACTACACTTCATTTCTTCTTTATTAGTTTGGAAGTTAAGGATTGACATATCTCCTCTTCTTTATCGATCCTTTCATTTCCTTGGTTGCGACCGTGTGAATGCATTTCAATTTCTGACTCAAAAACCTTGCTGTTCTCTTTGGTCATGATGTGGTCCAGTTGAACATCGATTTCTTGGTACTTTGTTTTTTCAATGTTATTGCACAAATGTCCTTAACAATTGAAGCAAATGATAGGAACCTCATAGAACAACTTTTCTACAGCCGCAAGCTCCTTTATAACCTTTAGTACATTTGCAGGATGGGCCTTTGTGGAGCTGGATCTTTAGTGGTTGTAGTGGGAAGCAGGCCGTATTTTGTGTTCTTCCAGCACCAATCTTGCGGGCTCTTGGTTCCATACCATTGCTGAACTTGGTGATACAATTGGAATGAATGCTGATGTGTAGCTGCCAGAGTAGGAGGTAAAGATGCAAGATTGAATGCACTTTTGGATAATAATATGAATATTGGCCCTTTTAGCGAGTTTTCACTAAACAGGACTCCAATAAATTACTGTCCTGCCATATATATCACATATAGATATGCAGCTGAGTCTTTTAAAGTTCTGCATGATTTATTGTAGCTTTTCTTATTTCTTCACTAGTTTAAAACATTTTAATTTACCCTGCCTGAAAAATGAGGAAGCAGTGTCGCAGTCACTAAATTTATGTAGAAATATGTTGATTTTCACTATTTAATAAATACTTTGAGAGCATACTGAATTTATTATGTTTTGAAAGAGATTCTAGAACAAAAATGTAATGCTCCGTAGGCACAATAATTGTGGTTGTAGGAGCAAGAATCAATCGGTAAGGTAAGGTTTATAAATCATTCACCTTCACTTTCACTTTCACTTTCACTTTCGTGATATTAAAAAAAAAATTGAGGAAGGATGAAACGGAACATCCCAAATGAGTCACTACTGGCCACAGTAGTGGATATTTTGCAAGAAAATCTAGTCTTAGCATGTTTTTCCATAGTTTCAGAGAATTCAGACCGCGCAAGAGTATAAAAGATAAACACGCCATAAATAGTAATTCTTGACATACTAAGCCAACAATATATTAGAATATACAAAATAGTTGTTTTTTAAACATTACAGTTAAGTATCATGTAACGTAGGAAGCATGATACAAGATAAAACAATTATTCAGTGCAGATGCACGAAGGTACGCTTCCAATGGCTATAGCTTCAAAACTATCCATCCCACAAAACATATGCTTAGGAACATTTTTCATAGAAAATTTGAATTCTTTTTAGTTACTGTGTATAATTAGTTTACTGTAAAACTATCTTAAAAGGACATATTGAAAGAAAATCTAATTTTGGGAACATCTTTTTCCATTGTTGCAGAGAACGCAGACATTGCACAAGGGTGGAAAACTAGTATTTTAATAAAAAACCCAAACTAGAGCAATCAAAATATTTTCAATATTCCTGAGATTTTTTCCCGATTTAGTAACTTTTTTTTGCCTTGATGGCCTACTAGAAGCATGTGCATGTTTTTTCTTCTCCAACCTTATTAGGTTAACACAGGGGTGATTAAGAGTAAATGCAACAGTGTTGGTTTAGGGAGGATTTTATATTCCTTTGGTAAGTAAAGTGCTAATTAGTTTGGCAATTCTCTACAGTCTACAGCATTAAAAGCACATAATCAAATTCATTAGTATTAGACTGTCTTCTTTTTTTGGTGTAGTGAAGTACATAGCTAAACCAATCTACTTTTGATAGTTTACTAAAGATAATGTCGCATAAAACATATTCAGCTTTTAACAACTATTCTTGGAAATTACAATTCAAGCTGTAAGATATGAAGTTTGTAATATTTACTGGGTCTTCACAATTTTTATTTTTCAACTGCTTCAATTGCCAAAACAATATTTGACAACAAAAAGGAGTGGTTAGGTTTAAAAAAACCACCAAAGAATGTCATTACATATGTTCAACTAATCCGTAAGTACAACTGTTTGTAACCTTATTCCAGATTAGATCTTATTCAAAGTATTTTTTGAAATTTGTGTTTGTATCCTACACTTTATAGACTATACTGCCACTAATGGTAATTAAAAAAACCATCTCATTTTGAAGAAATTAGAATTGTCAAGGAGACTGTACAATGCATGATATGTGTATCTATATAGGTTTACATTTTATACATAATATATATATATTTATAATTATATTACTACTGTATATACTGTTAAAAATATATTTTATACAAAAATATTACATATGTAAAGGAAAGATTTTATTTAATTATAGGTGTTTATATAATTAATATAAGTGGAGAGAGAGTGTGCAAGCATGAGGGAAAAGAGAGGTGGAAAGGAATAAACAAGAAAATTATATATAAATATAGAGAGGAAAAAATAGTTTGTGTGTAGGCTATTGCAATAGATACATAAATAGCCTGGTTAGTAAAATATTATATGGTGTTAAATTTGGTATATTTAAAATAAATATAGCGCTGGAAAAAAATAAAAAATGTGTTAACTTATTTGAAAAATATATTTCATAATGGAAAATTGTTTATTTTGAACAAGTCTATTTTCATAATAAGCATTCAGACCTTTGCTTTTAATCACCATCCCCTTTGATATATACTAATATGTAAAAAAAATATGATTAAATTCAAAACATAGGTTGGGGTTATGGTTCACCATAATTCAAAGTCCATTGTCAAAAATAGCTTTAAAATGTTATGAAATTTTTCATGTTCTTCAAATGTGCCAATACTGACATTCAACTCTATCTATAAATGAATGAATTTTTAAATTCAAATTCTGTTTGCCTAGTTAAGGTTTGAAAACATTTGTTCAAACTTTTATATAGTCATATATAATACTGCTTATTATAGTCAATAAATGGGGAAGATGGTACATTTGGTATTTTGATTAGTGTGTTTATCCATGTTTTTATACTTAACTATTTGATAAAGGAAATTAACAGTGATTACATCTTTCACAAATAAGTGAGTTAACACTCCAGAGCTTTCAAGTTTACTTCAATCAAGGTATTCACCATGAGCTTTGGTGACAGATGCACATAAATAAGGCATTCTTTCGATTAATTTCTAGTTATCTGTCTTGCAGTACTTTCCAAGTGATTTTGGTTAGTTATATACACATGTCAAACACATCAATCCACTTGTCTACCAACAACTCGATTGGATTACAATCCGTACTCCTAAGTGGTGAGAAAAATTTATTAAGAATATTTTGCTGTTCTTTTAACTCATCATAGGTGGTGCTTAATCGAGATGATGTTGTATGGATGGAATTGCATGACATTGGTTTTGCTTTTGATACATTTGTTATTAACTATTTTGACTAAATCACCAAATGCATAGCCTACAAAACCTCCAGACTAAAATAAACTTCAATACGCTTGACGGTAGGTATAATGTACTGTGCTTCATATGCTCGCCAAATTATCGACCAACATAGCCTTAAGCGTTGAACCAAGTTATTGAAATTAGACTTAATCAGTGAAAAGAACGCTTAGCCGATGTTCAATTGTCCAATATTGCTGTAATTTAGCACAGTATGATATTTTCTTCTTATTTATCTATTTTAAGAGAGGTTATTTTTATGTTATGAAACCATGCAACAAGTGAAAACTTGATAATAATAATAATAAGCTATCCCTCTTTAAAATAGAACAGCAAGTATGTCAGGTGCAGTTAAAAGTGATTGTGTCCACTACTCACTACTTTAAACTATTTTCTTGATTTGAAATCACTAGTGGCTGACAATATTATGGGTATTCTCTTAGAATTTCCCATTTTCCTGTGCCGAGCAAGAGTAATTTAACAAATAAATGTTAACTAAAAGAAAACAAACTTGAGTTAAATTGGGCACCTTAAGTAATCATTAATCAAGCCAAAGAGAAATATTTATAAGAAATAGCTCATATTGACAGATAATATCTGACTTTGACTGTGAACATGGCATGGCATCGACTCAACTTGACCAATGAAATTCCCGACTTTTTCCCTGATAATTTCCTGAGATTCCCGACTAAAAAGAATAACACATCCTTCTAACTCCCCCTCTCCAACCTCATTTTTCTACTAATCTTTTTTATTAATAATTATTTTAAAATTTAAATAAACATTAAAAAAAAAATTGTATTAACATTGTTTACTAGGAAATATAAAATATATTACACAGTTACAAACAAAAAAAACTACAGTTTGAATAACATTATTATCTACTGATTTAATGATTGTTAGATTTCATATTTTTAGTAAAATCACATTTTCCTGGATATTTGTTGTAATTTACCAAATTCCCGACTTATTCCCGTTTTTTCCTGATCACTTCAAATTCCTGGCTAATTCCTGTTTTCCCTGATTTTCCATAATGGTAGACACCCTGTGTGAATTAGTGTCTTTATTACAATGACAGTTGAGAAATTCTTTTCATCAATGTGTCTTCATAAAAGAAGACTGATGAGTTAATTGATTAGTGTTGGTTTGATTTGAAGGAGATGAAAATGGTTTACTCTTTGTGAATGTGTGTCTTTTTATCCACTAGAGCTTTTGATGCTAAAAATGTTGAGCTAAACAAAATATCAAACTGAGAACAAGTTTAGTTAACTCTGCTGATATTAAACAATTAAAAGAAAGATTAGATAGAACATACTTATTAATAAGTCATTTACTATGCTCTGAGCATTTGCATGGGATTCAAAACAGAGCATTTTGGATTTTAGAGAAACATTCTACTTTATTTGCTAACACGTTTAATTAGTAATACATGCGCTCTTGGTAAGGAAATATAATTTGTAGTGGCCAGTAGGTAAAGAGTTTTAATAAGTATTTACATCTACACTATTGTTTGCAACATTCTTGATGGTTGTTCTCATCCACCTCCTGGGATAGGTTTATCTGATATGCTTGAAAGCCATAGACTGCTATCTTTGTACTTGATAAAAATAGAACAGACCTATATATATAAATAAATGGAAAAAAGTTCTTAGGGTTTTTAGTTTAGTTAAGATTAAAATCACCAGTCATCAAGTCTATACTGACGCTTTAGGTGAGAGTTTCTTATCATAAGAGTTCCAAAATTGATTATTTTGGATTGATCACATCTGATGAATAAATATTAATTTTTATAAAATATTATAGAGGAGGTCAATAGAGTATGTCTGCCAATTTCTGGTTTTAAGTTGTCTTTCAAACAGAGATAAACGAGATTCAAAAAATTCTAGCATACTTAACAAAAACTGTTATTCTGTCTTTCAGCATATTTGTTATTTCAATAATGTTAATAAAACTGCATTAAACATATTCCATTATCATTGTAAACATAAAAAAAAACTATGAACATTCTTGATCAAATTTTTTGAATTTAATTTGTTTAAGAGAGGGTAACTATAAAGTTTTCAAAATCCCATTCAACATAAATTTTGATAGAACACATTACTAGTACTTACATAATGTGTATATTATCAACTTTATTATATTTGAATTTATAGAAGAGTTTGTAGTTTATTCCATTCATTAATTAACCCCTTCAGTGTCAGGTATTTTGTGAAATAAGTGTATATAATATCCTGTTTTTTTTACCAATTTAGGACTAAAAAAACCAAGGTTTTTTCATTTTTGAATTCCTTATACTAAACTCAATTAAAATATATTTTAAATTATGTATTCCTCCAGAAATTTCTAGAGAAATAGGTAAAACTCTCATTATAATTTTAGTTTCAAGTTTTATGTTAAAACATGTTTTTATAACACATTGATAATTTAAAAATATTATTTTATTTTAATATACAAATATTTCTCCAGAAATTTCCAAAAATTAAAATGTGTATGTGTGTGTATATATATATATTTTCAAAAACTCCTGGAGATGAAGCTCCTTGAAACTGAAATCTGGGCGGGCATGCGGGAAGCTGCACTGTTATGTTTACTTTATACCACTGTCGGGTTACAGACAAGTCAATTAGACTAGTTTTATAAAATATTGGACACCTCAGATATATTTATATCACCACCCAAGACAACAACATCATCATCATCATCATCGATTTCATCCAAGTCACTAAACTCTTCATCACTTTCTTCAAAACATTTTAAATTATCTAAAATAAATAAACAAATAGTGGCAAAACATTACGAGGAACACAATAAATTTATGGGCTGTCAGTTATAAGCTATAATTAGTATAGAAATCTGCTGCTAGAGTACAGTGTAAACAATGACTTTATCTTATTGCTATCTAGCGCTCTTCAGATGAACATTTTGTAAACACACTATCTCGAGCTAATATATTTTACAGTGCAAGATTCATCATGCTCGTAATAGCTCTGGCAAATCATTTTCTACACAAACAGACTGCCCATAATAGCTCGGGCAAATAATTTACTGCACAAACAAGCCGCCTGTAATAACAAAGGCAAATCACGGAAGCTGTTAATATAGATAATCTGTACTTGAGGACCTTGTCATTATTTAAAATAAATAAAGAGGTAATAAAAGTTCAATCACAAAATTTAACTCAACATATCATCCCCAAATATCCAATATCAACATGTATACAGAGATATTTGACATCATTGGATTTCTAAAGCTAATTGTATAAGGATGCAATAATTTAAAATCAATGCCGTGTCAATTCTGAAATTACTTAACAGATAAATAAATATATATAACCATGCTAATATTTAAAAAAAAAACATTTTCTCTAGTGCTTTCATATTCATTTATTTTGAGGTTATGAGGAGGGGGCTTGTATCAAATAAGTAATATATTTTTTTCATAAAAGTTTTATGCCAAGCCATTATATTATTTTAAATTGTCTTATATTTGAATCTATATATATATATATATATATATATATATATAT